>CM065805.1:155052643-155155786 GCA_033398695.1 Orobanche coerulescens | reverse complement strand
GATACATAGACAGGTTTAGTTAAAGTCACGTAGTTGTGTACGCATGATTTTAATAAACTCTTTACTCCTGTGTGGAGGACCAATGGACGTAGAGAAGTTTACCTCAAACCACTTTAAATTGTGTGTTGTTTACTTTTTGTCTTTACTGTTTTCAGTCTACTGTGATTTATCTAGTATACACTATTAAACCCTGTATGCATCAAGCAAACAGGAGAACACTTAGTTGCTGTATTACAGCAACTCACACAACATACTTCCGCTATGCAAATTAACTTCGAAAAACGTACAGCTTATTGTCCCCTTACTTCCTAAGTTGTTTATTATATATTTAGTGGCCAACAAGTGGTATCGGAACGGTTGACTCTAAAAAGAATCAGTCGATTTTTAACTGAGTCAGATCCACAAATCACTAGCCTTTGAAATCATATTTTCATCATCTACCATATTTATTTAATGGATAGCTCTATGATAAAAAAAGGTTCATATGTTCTCTATTAATGAGTTTGATGACTGGAGAATTAGGATGGAAGCTCATCTTGTAGCCATGTACGAGGAGATGATATTCGTCATTCAAGAAGGTCCAATAAAGATAATGTAGGTTAATTCTTCCGCAAGGATAGAAGGACAACCTCACACTGAAATGCTCGACAAAGAGCGTGCCCAGTGGACAGCTGACGATCGCAAGCGTGCGAATCTCAATAATATAGCTAAGAATATGCTGTTTGTCACTCTCCACAAAGGCACATTATTAAAGGTAAAGAGCTGTAAGACAGTTAAGGAAATCTGGGAGAAACTCAAGATTATTTACGAGGGTACTGAGCTCTCGAAAGAAAATAAAATTTGCAAACTTACTCAGCAATTTGAATCTTTTGAAATGAAATCTTCCGAAACGCTTGAGGAGCTTGACCTCAGATTCACTAGCATTGTTGGTGAACTTGAAGCATTGGGTAAAGTGTGATAAGTGTCAGTTTTGTACACTTATCCATGGTTTGTATCGATAAAATTCACCCATAATTGAGCTAGTCTACTCGTTTTTTGCTTTTAATTTATTAGTTTTAATAATTTTATTTTTATCGGATGATGATCGGATTAAATAACTGAATTACTCAAGAAACAACATGTTTAATAAATATTATATTTATTGAATTTTGATATATTCATGTTGTAGGGCTTTCCGATATGAATTCGGCAGTCTTTCCGGATTCAAAATCAGAGTTATATATCAAAAGTTATCATCCGAAGAAGATCTGGGCAAAACGCGCAAAGTCGAGAAATTCGGGCCAAAAGCGTAACTATCCAAGCTTCAAATGAGCAAATTTACGAATCAAGTTACGGCCGTAACATTCGGGGTTACGGCCGTAAGTCACCCTAGTTACGGCCGTAACTCTTGACAGATTACTATGATTTGTCTAATTTTTTATACTTTTTGTGTATTATTGAGGGGATGGCTGGCATTGATCCGATCTAATGTAATAATGCTGGAGTTTTGGAGCTATTAGATGACTTTAGGTGTATAAATAGACCCCTTAGATCCTTCATCATTCATGATTCATCTTATAATTTTCAATTTTCTTGTAAACTTTTCTTTTTGTGTGAAGAACACACTTGTGTTCTTGAGTGATCTTTGTAAGTGTGGTATAACATATGTTGTTCAGAGAGTTTATTGTTTCTATCTCCTTTATCTACTAAGGGAGTTAGGATCAATTCTTTCTCTTGATTCAACTAAACATGACCACCAAAGCTTGTAACATGTATAATAAACCCTTTATGGGCTAAGTAATCTTTAGTTGAGATTATAAACAAGGTTAGTCATGTTATTTATGTTTGTATAAAGATCTATTATGAATTACTTATTATTTTGTGTGATTTTCATTGTTTGAACAATCTTTATTTATTTGGACAATAAATGACGATATTAATGGTCTTCATATGTTTCGAAAGAAAATATGTTTGATTAGATCAAATGATCTTCACTCTAAGTTGTTCTAGGGGATAGAAATATACCCCTAGTCCAAAGATGATTCTTTGAGTTATTTTCATAAATCCTAATGCTATGTATTGAAGCCAATCAACATAGAAATATAGTGGATTGATTCAATATGTAAGGGGCGTTTTATAGTTCGAAAGAGAAACCGTCTTTTTAAGGAAAATCGAATCTACACAACATAATAAGTAAATTCATCTTATGATCTCCAATACATCTTTTATAACTAATGACGAACTAAGTTTGTAATCCCAACTATTTCATTTTATCAATAATCAATCTATTATTATTACTATCTTTTTATTTCCTTATAATATTAGAACTATTATTGCAATTTCTTTGCAATTACCAAACCAAACTTTTTAATTGTGTGTTTCACTCATCTTAAGTATCTATAAAAATAGACTAATAGTGTATAATTCAAATTATAACAAAACTTCCTTGTGGGATCGATAAACCGGACTCAAAAAGTCCAGTTTACTACTTGATACGATATCGTGTACTTGCGATAGTTACACTAAAAGCGTGTCAAGTTTTTGGCGCTGTTGCCGGGGAAGTATAAGTTATATTTGAATAATTACATTATTAACTATTGTTATAAATACAACTTTTTCTTTGTTGTAGATTCTCTTGTCTATGCGAAGGACATACAATCGCGATTTAGTTTCACTAGATCCCGAGATCGAAGCCACTTTCAGAAGAAGGCGAAGAGAACAAAAGAAAAACATTATTTCTTCACCATCAATGGCGGACGAACCAAATCCACGTCTCCCCCAAGGAAATGATAACGAAAGAATTCCTCCGGTGGGGGGAATACCTAATGTTCAAAACATTCAACATCAACAATATCCTATTGTTGCGGAAATAGACGAAGACAACATGCTCTTTGGGGAATTCATGAATCCCCCATCTTTGAGCGTTCAATCAAGTGTAATCTATCCACCATTTGGAGTGGACAATTTTCAAATTCGCCCAGATGTCATCAATCTCTTCTCCAATAACAACTCATTCTATGGAAGAACCGACGAGAATCCATATCTCCATATTAACCATTTTGTGGAGATTTGTGGAAATTTCAAATATCCAAATGTAAATGACGAGGCGATCAAAATGAGACTTTTCGTGCACACTTTGAAGGACAGAGCAAAAGAGTGGCTAGATACTTTGCCACCACGAAGCATAACAAATTGGCCCGAATTTGTCAAAAAATTCACCACTAAATACTTTCCACCAATAAAAGTGGCGAAACTCAAATACGAAATCTCTACATTTCGTCAACAAGATTCAGAATCATTCCACGAAGCATGGGAGAGATACAAAGATATGCTACGAAAATGTCCTAACCATGGTTTCAATTTGGGAGCACAAGTCAATTACTTCTATTCTGGAATCTTACCTTCATGCCGAGCCAATGTCGATTCATCATCAAATGGCTCACTGGGAAACAAAACTATGAAAGAGGCTTATAATCTTTTTGAGGTTATAAGTGAACAAAGTGCAAGATGGCAGACGAAATATCCAAAAGAAACCAAATGGTGTTTTGAAGTGGATTCTTATTCACTTATGTTGGCAAAAATTGAAGCTCTATCAAAGAAAGTCGAGGAAATGTCTTTTTCAACTCCTCAATCTGTGAAGACGGTGCAAACTCCACAAATTTCAGCTTTTTCATGTGAAATTTGTGGAGCAACTCACAACAGCACTATTTGTCCCTTAGTGCAACAAGAGCAGTCAACACCACCACCAGAACAAGTGGCGTATGCTCAGAATTTCCAAAGGCAAGCATACAATCCTTACGGGCCAACATACAATCCAGGGTACAAAAATCATCCAAATTTTTCTTATGCAAACAACAACAATGTGTTGAATCCAACGCATCAAGAAAAGAAGCCCGGATGGGAAGAAGCAATCACAAAGCTAGCTGAACAACAACTGAAGTATCAACAACGAAATGATGCTTCAATTAAAAATATGGAGACACAAGTTGGCCAAATGGCCAAAATACTTTCAGAAAGATCTCATGGCATGTTACCTAGCAATACCGAGGTAAATCCAAGGGAAAATGTACAAGCTATCACAACAAGAAGTGGAGTGCAGTTGCAGAAATTTCTATGGAAAACCATCCGGAAAAACAAAAATTAAACAAAATCAAGAATCGAAAAAGAATCGATACAGGACCTTCATCTCAAAAAGGTCCAATTGCTACAAAATCTTATGTTCCACCTATCCCATTTCCTCAACGGTTGAAGAATCACAAGCTCGATGCTCAATTCGGAATTTCTTGGAAATCTTCAAAAGCTACACATCAACATTCCTTTTGCCGATGCTCTAGCACAAATGCCAAGCTATGCCAAATTTATGAAAGATATTCTTTCCAACAAACGAAGGCTTGAAGAGTACGAAATCATGCTAACGAGGAATGTAGCGCAATACTACAAAAGAAGTTGCCACCTAAGCTAAAAGATCAGGGAACTTTTACAATCCGTGTACAATTGGTGAAGTGAATTTTGGCAAAGCTCTTTGTGATTTAGGGGCAAGTATCAACTTGATGCCCTCGATTTTCAACAAATTGAACTTGGGAGAAGCAAAAGCAACAACGGTTTCACTACAATTAGCCGATCGGTCAATCAAATATCCACGTGGGATAGTTGAAGATGTGCTCGTCAAAGTTGATAAATTCATATTTCCAGTGATTTTATCATCCTCGACATGGAAGAAGATCAGATATTCCCATTATTTTGGGACGACCATTTCATAGCCGGACGTGCTCTTATTGACGTCTATGAAGGAAAGCTAATTCTCGAGTGGAAGGCGAACATGTCATCTTCGATGTCTTAAAAACTTTGAATCAACCCTCCACAGATGAGTATTGTCTAAAAATAGACACAATTGAAGCCATGGTGAACAAGTCTTTAGAGAAAATTCTATCTAAAGATCCTCTTGAGACATGTATAGCAAATTCTCTAACAAGCATGGAAGAAGAATATCACTTGGCGAAGCAGATTAACTACCTAGAAGCACTACCAACCTTAAGAAAGCATTCACATTTTGAAGACTTGGGGACAAGCTCCGCTAAACCCCTCCCTTCTTTACAAGAAGCTCCAACACTTGATCTCAAACCTCTACCCACACATTTGAGATACGCTTACTTGGGCGTATCTGTAACACCCCGAGATATTCGGAATATGTTACAGCGCCGTAGACCCCTATATGGGACCTACCAGGCTACAATAGAAAAACCCTGCTCGACTAACCATCTTGGTTAGCGAGGATACACAATTAAACAATATGACATATAAAGATACGCCCGGAGCAACCGGCAAAATAAGCATCAACCAACAACGAGACAGTTTAAAAACAATACAATACGGAGTTTGAAACAAAGAGCCTAAGTACTCGCGAGTACAATCTATAAGTTTAAAACTGTGGGAACAACCATATCGAAATGGACAAAGGAAATAAGTAGACCCAAATGCACATGTCAACGACCCTGGCCAACATCCTCGTACTGTCCTGGTGCTCGCTCGTCCGGATAATCATAACCTGAAATCCATAACAAGAATTTCCCCGACAACGGGTCCCCAAAGGGGTTAGCAATTACGCTAGTACAAGTATTCAAGGCAAACCAATCGCTTACACATTTCATAGTACATGCACCAAAATCATTTCGAAAACCCAAAACAAGACATGTCTTTTAGGAAACAACGATCAAACAATTTGCCTTGGGAACAGAGTAATATCATAGATTCCCGCACGAGGCCTCTAAGGACCCTCCCGCTGGCTACATTACAAAATAAAACCCGCACATGCCTCGCCTTGGGAACGGAGGAATAGCATAGAGTCCCGCACGAGGCCTCTAGGGACCCTCCCTTTGGCTAGCTAAACAAACTCGTGAAATCCGGGCGGCGGCATAGATTTCCCTCCTTGACCCCGTCAGTCAACACGAGGTGAGTTACACACAAGTAATATACATCACCATTTCATGTTAAGCTTAAAGGTTTCCAAAAATACTTGCCTCGAATTATTGACGACGTGAAGAACGGAAAGGAAAGTCACCGACAACCGCTAGGAACCAACGAAACCGAACCTAACGATTCGAAGAACACAATCACAACCGTTTCTAAATGAATACGGAATAGGAATACACAAGAAAACCCGCCTACGATTCATGTATATTCGTATAAAAACAACAACGAGGCGGACCACAACCAAACCCTCTCGATTCAGTATAAATCACGAAATATACCATGAATCCGTAGGAAACTAAGAATACCAACAAGATTAATCATATTCATCATGAATCCATCAACAAAGCGGAACGGATCGGAAGAAAATCCCAAACCCCCAAATTATCCAAAAGTAGGGTTCTAAGAGATTACCTTGGATTTAGGATGAGAAACACAAGTGGATGATGTTAGTTTACACCAAGAACTCAAGCAAAAGAATCTCTGAAGTGATTGGAAGGAGAAAATCGCCTCAAATCGCCTGCAGGGTCGCTCGGCCGCGGAAGAAGGAAAGAAATGAGAAATGGTGTTCATCTCGGTCAACTCCTGGTTTATATAGCCGAGGAGTGTTAGCGCACGCTAAAGCCTCAAGATTAGCGTGCGCTAACGGATAAGATTACAAATCTTATCGTTAGCGTCCCGATCCGAAACGGAGTTTTGGCGTTAGCGTGCGCTACCATACATGAGTAGCGTGCGCTAATAACCTCTCGGTAGCGCGCTATCGACCAATAGCGTGCGCTACGAACATCGGCCGAGTCGGTGGCAAGCGCCGAACCCACGATACGTTAGGGTGCGCTACGTTACAAGCGTAGCGTGCGCTTTCTGATCCGTTAGCGTTCGCTACCATACAAGCGTAGCGTGCGCTTCCGGCACTGAACGGGTTCGGTGATGGTATCGATCTTGGACACTCACGCTAGCGCATGCTACCGCCATCATCGGCGGCGCTAGCCCTCGGCGTTAGCGTGCGCTAGCATGTAGCGTACGCTAATACGCTAGTCCGAAAGGTGGAAAAACAACACTGCCACTCCCAGGGCTACTCGATAGCGCGCGCTACGGAACAAACGTAGCGTGCGCTACTAAGGAACCCCTAGCGCGCGCTATGCAGAAAAATAGCGTGCGCTAGGTATGAAATATGAACGGTTCCCAAAACACCGGAAGGTGAACAAAACATCCAACGGAACATCTCACGATTAACATAACATAGAATGGACCCACGGCAACCCCGAAACGGCGGTTCCGCTCAACAATAACGGGGATAAAACCCATAGATAATAGAAAAGATACACTGAAAGATACACAAGGGTCACTACTATCGGGAAATACGCCGAAAAAGAAAAAAAATACAAGGGGAAGAAAAATGCGGATATTACATTCTACCCCTCTAAAAACAAGTTTTGTCCCGAAACTTAAGAAACAAACAACTCAGGGTACCTAGCACGCATACTATCCTCGGTCTCCCACGTTGCCTCCTCGACACCGTGTCTCGACCACTGCACCTTGACCAAAGGGATGGTCTTATGCCTCAGCCGTTTCTCCCGATGCTCTAAAATCTTCAAAGGACGTTCCTCAAAAGTAATGTCCTCGGCAACGTCAATCTCCCCATAGTCGATGATGTGACTAGGATCTGGGACGTATTTCCTCAGCTGGGAAACATGAAAAACGTTATGAACATGACTCAGGGCCGGGGGTAACGCCAACCGGTATGCTAACCCACCGACTCGCTCAAGGATCTCGAAGGGTCCAATAAATCTCGGACTCAACTTCCCTTTCTTCCCGAAACGGAAAACTCCTCTCGTCGGTGAAACCTTCAGCAAAACGTGGTCTCCCACCTCGAATTCTAAAGGTCGACGACGGACATCGGCATATGACTTCTGTCGACTCTGGGCGGTCAACATCCGTTCTCGAATTAATTCTATCTTCCGTCTCGTCTCTACAACGACATCCGGTTCGGTCCCGACCAAATCGGACGCCTCATTCCAACAAATCGGCGATCGACATCGCCGCCCATATAGTGCCTCATACGGTGCCATCCGTATCGACGCGTGCCAACTATTTTTGTACGTGAATTCGATCAATGGCAAGTGCTCCTCCCAGTCGCTACTCCAATCGAGGGCACAAGCACGCAACATGTCCTCGAATGTTTGGATAGTGCGCTCATTATCCGTCATTTGAGGATGAAAAGAGGTACTCAAATGCAACGGGTACCTAACGCCTTATGCACCGCCCGCCAAAAGTGCGATACAAAGCGGCCATCACGATCCGAAACAATAGACTTGGAGTACCGTGAAGTCTCACAATCTGCGATAAACACATGAGCGATTTCTCCGGGCCCCAAGTGTCCTTGATGCCCAGAAAATGTGCCGACTTGGTCAGACGGTCAACAACCACCCATACCATATTCATGCCCGACCTCGATCTCGGCAAACTCGTAACAAATTCCATCGATATATCTTCCCATTTCCATTCTGGAATGGGAAGTGGCTACAATAATCCGGTAGGCCGATGTTCGATTTTGACTGTGGCAAGTCAAGCATCTCGCCACAAACCGTGCGACCTCCTCCTTCATATCATTCCACCAGAAGTTCCTCCTCAGGTCCTTGTACATATTACTCGAACCAGGATGAACGGAATAGGGTGTGGAATGGGCCTCATGCAAAATACTCTGTCGCAACTCTGGATCGTTCGGCACACAAAGCCGACTCTGGAATCTCAAAATGCCATCCTCGTGAATCACAAACCCAGGAGACTTTCCCTTAAGAACGTTCTCTCGGATTTGAGCAATCATCGGATCCTCTAATTGCTTCAGCTTAATTTCATCGATCAAAGACGATGAAATCTCTAGAGCACAAAGTTGCCCGACAGCTCCAGGCAACAGAACTTCAACATCTAACTCGATCAGAGCCCGCCGGAGCTCAGACTGAGGCGTAAGGACCTCAAGCGTTCGCAACGCAATCGGTTTCCGACTCAAGGCGTCGGCCACGACGTTCGCTTTGCCTGGATGATAAAGGATTTCAAGGTCATAATCCTTAATCAGCTCTAACCACCTCCTCTGCCTCATATTCAACTCCGTGAGTAAATATGTATTTCAGACTTTTATGATCGGTAAAAATCTGACATGTAGAGCCGAAAAGATAGTGACGCCAAATCTTGAGTGCAAAGACTACCGCCGCTAATTCCAAATCGTGAGTAGGGTAGTTAAGTTCATATGGCCTTAACTGTCTCGACGCATAGGCAATGGTCTTGCCGTGCTGCATCAATACGCACCCAAGACCACGACCAAGCATCGCTATAAACGGCGAATCCTCGTTGCCACATGGCAACGCCAAGACCGGGCTGAAGTCAAACGCTTCTTGACTCCTCGAAACTCGGCCTCTCATCGGTCTGCATTTAACTTCTCGGATTTATGGAGCAACCGAGTAAGTGGCCGAGCTAGTTTTGAGAAACCCTCACGAACCTACGGTAGTAGCCACCAAACCCAAGAAACTACGGACCTCCTTCACATTTGTGGGCGATGCCCAATCCAATCTGCCTCAATTTTCTGCGGATCCACACGAACCCCTTGGTGAAATCACGTGACCCAAAAACATCACTTCCTTCGGCCAGAACTCACATTTCGAGAACTTTGCATAGAGTTGCTCGGTCCTCAAAATGTCTAACACTATCCGCAAATGATGGGCATGCTCTTCCTCATTCCCGAATAGATAAGAATATAAATCAATGAAGACGACACACTTATCCAAATACTCGATAAAGACTTTGTTCATCAACCGCATGAACACCGCGCATTAGTTAACCCGAAGGCATAACTATGAATTCATAATGTCCGTATCTCGTCCAGAAAGGCTTTTGCACGTCGGACTCTCTCACCCGGAAGGCGATAGTACCCCGATTTCAAATCAATCTTCGAGAATACCGCAGCTCCTGCAATCGGTCAAACAAGTCATCGATTCTCGGCAAAGGATACTTGTTCTTGATGGTCACCTTGTTTAGTTCGCGATAGTCGATACACAAACGTAGTGAACCATCCTTCTTCCGCACAAACAGGACCGGTGCGCCCCAAGGCGAGGCACTTGGTCGAACATACCCACTCAAGAAGCTCACTCAACCGCTTCTTCAACTCGGACATCTCTCAAGGTGCCATGCGATAGGGCGCCTTGAAATAGCCGCGCCTGGCTCTAACTCTATAGCAAACTCAACCTCACGATCCGGTGGCAATCCCGGTAATTCGTCAGGAAATACATCAGGAAACTCATTAACGACTGGAATCGACGAAAGCTCGACTCCACCATCCTCCGTCTTCAAGGCGTAACACCAATATCCAGTACACCCCTTTCGCAGGAGACTCATCGCCTTCAAGGCATTAATGACGAATTTCTGGTTTCCCCTCTTTCGCCCCGCGAAAGAGTGCTCGGTGCCGTCCTCGGCTAACATAGTGATGATTCTCGTGTGGTAGTTCATGATTGCGCCATGCCGCTCGAGCCAATCATCCCCGAGAATCAAATCCTCACCCTCGATATTAACGACAATAAGATTAGAGAGCCAAGCTTTCTCACAAATAAACACAGAGCAGTCTCGGACCTCTCGATCACCGACAATTCTATCACCGCTAGGAAGTTTAACGATGAAAGGCTCGCAAGGTGACAAACAGTCGAGACTTAGACGGCGTACACACTCTAGAGAAATGAATGAATGCGTAGCACCCGAATCGAAAAGCACACTGACAGGATGGAAATGAATGTGAACGGTACCTGTCGCCACAGTAGCTGCTGGATCATCGGCCCTCCTCATCTCATAGATACGTGGCTGACGAGCCGACACCGGAAGCTCCACCTCTAGCGGGCTGACCCCGACCCTTACCTCGGCCGGCACTCGGTGGAGGCGGCGGAGCAAATGAGCCACTGGTTCACACTCGGCTCTCTAGCAGTGCGATTGGGAAGAACGGGCGCCACGAAGGCCGCTTGATCTGCTCACAAAAAGGGGCCTTGTGGCCCACTGTCCACAAGTGTGACAAGTAAACTTGACGAGAACACTGCCGGTTCCTATGGCCACCGCACACCACAGTTAAAACATGTGGGTTCACGAGCGGAGGTTCGCGGCACCCGAAAACTCCCAGAGAAACGAGCCGAACCGCCGTTGAAATATTTGCGGCTTGAGATTTCGCTGGCCTCCACTCTTAGGACTAGAAAAATTTCCGACCGACTTCTGCTTCTTGCTCTCACGAGCCAAATCGCTAGCCGTCACCGACATATCATAAGCAAGGGCTCGACTCTGATAATCCTTCAAGGTAGTACAAACGAGCCCAGACATATAGTCCCGAATGGGCAGCTTCATCCTCCTGGAAAAATGAAAAATTTTGTCGCTCTCTGCGACAACTTGGGTCTTCACATAACCCAACTCTTTGTTGAAATCGGCAATAGCTTGGGATACGGGAATATCCCGAGGTTGAGCATCGTAGAAAGCATGCACTCGAGCCTGTCTGACCGGCCACGGACAATACTCGGTCTCCATCAATTCTTGGAATTCGGCCCATGAAGCAACGTGATCTTTGGGACCAACGGCCTCCCACAAATCAGAGCATCTCCCGTGAGAAAGTATTGAGCAATAGGGACCCTACGGTCCTCGGGGCAATTAGTAGCGGTGAAGACTTTGGATATCTCCTTGATCCACCCTTCCCGGCCCGATCGGGTCCGAAGCTCCCGAAACCGAGGAGGATGCATCTTGATGACATCCTGAAGCCGATCCGCTCCGCCCGATTAGCATGGGCACGATCGGGGTTACGAACCACTGTGCTATAGCCGCCATCTGGTTAACCATTTCTTTGCATGAGCAGCAATACCAAGATCGGCGCTCCCGAGAAGAAGCATGGCGTGACGGTCGCCGATGCTGCCGGCTCTGAAGAGTGCGATGTGGTGCCGCCATTGCCCCACGTCCTCGGCCGCGTCCCACGGCCACGACCACGACCATGACCACGGTTTCCTCGGCATCCATCCGGTGTTAAAAGATAACGAGCATATCGAGGATGAGTAAGGAAAACTACGATGATAAGCAAAAGAGGGAGAATAACCACGGTTCAAGAAACGAAATACGGTATGTGAAAGCAAACAATCGGGTAAGGAAACTTACGAGTACTGGAAATCTTGAGATGCCTAAATGTGTGACAATGTGCAAAACAAAACACGACTAGACCCAAGTAACCGACAAGCCTAGGTATCCATAAACCTAGGGCTCGATACCATTTTACGTAACACCCCGAGATATTCGGAATATGTTACTGTAGTAGACCCTATATGGGACCTACCAGGCTACAATAGAAAAACCTGCTCGACTAACCATCTTGGTTAGCGAGGATACACAATTAAACAATATGACATATAAAGATACGCCTGAGCAACCGCAAAATAAGCATCAACCAACAACGAGACGGTTTAAAAACAATACAATACGGAGTTTGAAACAAAGAGCCTAAGTACTCGCGAGTACAATCTATAAGTTTAAAGCGTGGGAACAACCATATCGAAATGGACAAAGGAAATAAGTAGACCCAAATGCACATGTCAACGACCACGCCAACATCCTCGTACTGTCCTGGTGCTCGCTCGTCCGGATAATCATAACCTGAAATCCATAACAAGAATTTCCCCGACAACGGGTCCCCAAAGGGGTTAGCAATTACGCTAGTACAAGTATTCAAGGCAAACCAATCGCTTACACATTTCATAGTACATGCACCAAAATCATTTCGAAAACCCAAAACAAGACATGTCTTTTCCGGAAACAAACAGTCAAACAATTTGCCTTGGGAACAGAGTAATATCATAGATTCCCGCACGAGGCCTCTAAGGACCCTCCCGCACTGGCTACATTACAAAATAAAACACGCACATGCATCGCCTTGGGAACAGAGTAATATCATAGATTCCCGCACGAGGCCTCTAAGGACCCTCCCGCACTGGCTAGCTAAACAAACTCGTGAAATCCAGGGCGGCAGCATAGATTTCCCTCCTTGACCCCGTCGGGCCAACACGAGGTGAGTTACACACAAGTAATATACATCACCATTTCATGTTAAGCTTAAAGGTTTCCAAAATACTTGCCTCGAATTATTGACGACGTGAAGAACGGAAAGGAAAGTCACCGACAACCGCTAGGAACCAACGAAACCGAACCTAACGATTCGAAGAACACAATCACAACCGTTTCTAAATGAATACGGAATTGGAATACAACCGAAAACCCGCCTACGATTCATGTATATTCGTATAAAAACAACAACGAGGGCGGACCACAACCAAACCCTCTCGATTCCGTAAAAATCACGAAATATACCATGAATCCGTAGGGAAACTAAGAATACCAACAAGATTAATCATATTCATCATGAATCCATCAACAAAACGGAACGGATCGGAAGAAAATCCCAAAACCCCCAAATTATCCAAAAGTAGGGTTCTAAGAGATTACCTTGGATTTAGGATGAGAAACACAAGTGGATGATGTTAGTTTACACCAAGAACTCAAGCAAAAGAATCTCTGAAGTGATTGGAAGGAGAAAATCGCCTCAAATCGCCTGCAGGGTCGCTCGGCCGCGGAAGAAGGAAAGAAATGAGAAATGGTGTTCATCTCGGTCAACTCCTGGTTTATATAGCCAGGAGTGTTAGCGCACGCTAAAGACTCAAGATTAGCGTGCTCTAACCGTATAAGATTAAAAATATTATCGTTAGCGTCCCGATCCGAAACTGAGTTTTGGCGTTAGCGTGCGCTACCATACATGAGTAGCGTGCGCTAATAACCTCTCGGTAGCGCGCTATCGACCAATAGCGTGCGCTACTCGAACATCAGCCGAGTCCGGTGGCAAACGCCAGAACCCACGATACGTTAGGGTGCGCTACCATTCAAGAGTTGCTTGCTCTATCTGTTCCGTTAGCTTGCGCTACCATACAAGCGTAGCGTGCGCTTAACCGGCACTGAACGGGTTCGGTAGTGGAATCGATCAAAGATCGACACTCACGCTAGCGCACGCTACCGCCATCATCGGCGTCGCTAGCCCTCGGCGTTAGCGTGCGCTAGCATGTAGCGTACGCTAATACGCTAGTCCGTAAGGTGGAAAAACAACACCGCCACTCCTGTGGCTACTCGATGCGCGCTACGGAACAAACGTAGCGTGCGCTACTAAGGAACCCCTAGCGCGCGCTATGCAGAAAAATAGCGTGCGCTAGGTATGAAATATGAACGGTTCCCAAAACACCGGAAGGTGAACAAAACATCCAACGGAACATCTCACGGTTAACATAACATAGAATGGACCCACGGCAACCCCGAAACGGCGGTTCCGCTCAACAATAACGGGGATAAAACCCATAGATAATAGAAAAGATACACTGAAAGATACACAAGGGTCACTACTATCGGGAAATACGCCGAAAAAGAAAAAAAATACAAGGGGAAGAAAAATGCGGATATTACAGTATCCTCAACACTTCCGGTCATCATATCTAACATATTGACCAAACTTGAAGAAGGGAAATTACTAAGGGTATTGAGGAATCACAAAAGAGCAATTGGATGGACTATTGCAGACATTAGAGGAATAAGCCCCTCTATATGCACTCACAAAATCTTGATGGAAGATGACTGCAAACCTTCAATTGAGCATCAACGACGTTTGAATCCAAACATGAAGGAAATTGTGAAGGCAGAGATTCTTAAATTACTTGACACAGGAATCATTTATCCAATCTCAGATAGTCCATGGGTGAGACCTGTACATATGGTGTCAAAAAAGAGTGGAATCACGATCATAGAGAACGAGCACAATGAACTTATACCAACACGACCGATCACAGGATGGAGAATGTGCATTGATTACAGGAAACTAAACAAGACGACAATAAAAGATCATTTTCCACTCCCATTTATTGATCAGATGCTAGATAGATTGGCGGGACATTCTTACTACTGTTTTCTCGACGGCTATTCAGGGTACAACCAAATCGTAATAGCCCCAGAAGACCAAGAGAAAACAACATTCACATGCCCTTATGGAACATTTGCCTATAGAAGAATCCCATTCGGATTGTGCAATGCTCCATCCACATTTCAAAGATGCATGATGTCAATATTCTCAGACATGGTTGAAAAATTCATTGAAGTTTTCATGGACGATTTCTCAGTTTTCGGAGATTCATTTGATAAATGCCTAATTCACTTAGGCATGGTCTTGGAAAGATGTGAAGACACAAATCTAGTTCTCGATTGGGAGAAATGTCACTTCATGGTCCAGGAAGGAATCGTACTTGGCCATAGAATCTCACAACATGGAATTGAAGTCGATAAGGCAAAGATCCAAGTAATTGCAAAACTTCCTCCACCAATTTCGGTGAAAGGAGTAAGGAGTTTTCTCGGACATGCAGGATTCTATCGAAGGTTTATAAAAGATTTCTCAAAAATAGCAAAACCGCTCTGTTCTTTGCTTGAGAAAGATACACCATTCCTCTCCACAAATGAATGCCACGTGGCCTTTGCAACTTTGAAGGATAAGCTTACATTAGCTCCAATCATCATTTCTCCAGATTGGACTATTCCTTTCATTTTAATGTGCGATGCAAGTGATTATGCCGTAGGGGCCGTACTAGGCCAGAAGAAGGACAAAATGATGCAAGTGATCCATTATGCTAGCAGGACTATGAATTATGCTCATCTGAACTACACAACAACTGAAAAAGAGATGCTTGCAGTGGTTTATGCCTTTGACAAATTTTGATCCTACTTATTGGGATCAAAGGTCATAGTCTACACTGATCATTCAGCTTTGAAATATTTAATGACAAAGCAAGATGCAAAGTCAAGGCTAATCCGATGGGTTCTACTTATGCAAGAATTCGACATAGAAATCAGAGACAGAAAAGGAACAGAAAACCAAGTGGCGGATCATCTCTCTAGACTCGACCAAAACAATGCTCAAGAGAAGGAAATAAATGAAGTATTTCCGGATGAACAACTGTTCCAAATCTCTAATATCCAGGAAAAACAAAATGCACCATGGTATGTTGACATCGTTAATTTCCTTGTTAGTGGAATAATTCACCCAAATTTTTCCCATCATCAAAAGAAAAAATTCTTCTCCGAGTTGAAATACTATTACTGGGAAGATCCTCTGTTGTTCAGACGAGGACCTGATCAAATCATCCGGAGATGCATACCGGAAGAAGAAATGGAGAAGGTATTAGAAAGATGTCATTCCTCTCACTATGAAGGACATTTTGGAGGTTCAAAAACAGCAGCAAAAATTCTTGAAGCAGGATTCTATTGGCCCACTCTGTTCAAAGATGCACATACACTTGTCTCAAAGTGTGACCGGTGCCAAAGACATGGAAACATGTCAAAAAGAAATGAAATGCCAATGAATTTCATCCTTGAGGTTGAAATCTTCGACGTTTGGGGAATTGATTTCATGGGACCTTTTCCATCATCGTTCTCTAATGAATACATCCTTGTGGCTGTAGACTACGTATCTAAATGGGTGGAGGCTGTTGCATTACCAACAAACGAAGCTAAGGTCGTGGTAAATTTTCTAAAGAAAAATATATTCACTCGCTTCGGAACTCCGAGAGTTATTATCAGTGATGGCGGATCTCATTTCTGCAATCACCAGGGTAAGGCTCTATTAACCAAATTCGGAGTAAAACACCGTGTCGCTACCTCTTATCACCCACAAACCAGTGGACAAGTCGAAGTTTCCAATCGTGAACTGAAACGTATACTTGAGATGACAGTCGACTCATCTCGGAAGATTGGTCGAAAAAGGTGGATGATGCGCTCTGGGCTTCAGAACGGCCTATAAGACACCGATAGGCATGTCTCCATTTAAATGCAGTTTTGGAAAAGCTGTCACTGCCGGTAGAACTTGAACATCGAGCTTTTTGGGCTATAAAAAAATTAAACTTTGACGAACAGTTGGCTGGAAAGAAAAGGTTGCTGCAGTTAAATGAGTTGGATGAAATCCGACTAGACTCATATGAAAATGCCAAAATCTACAAAGAAAAAACGAAAAGATGGCATGACAACAGAATTCTAAGAAGAGATTTTAAAACAGGAGACCAAGTTCTGCTTTTTAATGCACGACTGCGTCTGTTTCCGGGTAAACTGCGATCACGATGGACAGGCCCTTACACGATCAAAGAGGTGTTTTCTCATGGAGCTGTGGAGATTTATAATACAACCGACGGGAGTTTCAAAGTAAACGGTCAACGGTTAAAGCCATATTTGGGAGGAGAATTCTCGACAGCAAAGTCAATCATAATGCTGGAAATACCTAATTAATCTGACGAAAAGCCAAGCTAAGGACGTTAAACAAAGCGCTTATTGGGAGGCAACTCAATCTCTATTATTTCGCAAATAAGTTTGGGGGTAACACGGAAGGATTCAACAACAAGAGCAAGGATCAGATCGTTTATAAAATCCAGGGAGTCTTTCTTTCATTATTCTCAAACATATAATAATTATAATTTTGAATATCTTAAAAAAACCAAAAAAAAAAAAATAATAATATAAATAAATACGGTCGTAAGTTATTAGATACGGCCGTATGTTGTTCCATTATTTTTTTTGAAAGCACCTTACGGCCGTAACTAGTGTACGTTACGGCCGTATCTTTAAAAACTACTTTTTTTTAAAAAAAAAATGAACGTTACATACGGCCGTAACTGCTTCATGTTACGGCCGTATCTTAAAACAGGTTCCAAAAAAAAAAAA
The DNA here is from genome assembly GCA_033398695.1 of Orobanche coerulescens. Taxonomy (NCBI): domain Eukaryota; kingdom Viridiplantae; phylum Streptophyta; class Magnoliopsida; order Lamiales; family Orobanchaceae; genus Orobanche; species Orobanche coerulescens. The sequence continues at coordinate 155,138,050 of CM065805.1, read as the reverse complement.
AAACGAAACCATCATACGGCCGTAAGTCTGGAAAGATATGGCCGTAACATAAAAACCTGTTTGAAAAACGAAAGCAACTTACGGCCGTAACTTGGATATGTTACGGCCGTAACTACTATTCTGTATAAAAAAACCCATCCTTACAACACTTATCACACACCAGACGAGACACAAGCGGCCGGGAGTGCGATTTTTTCCCCCTATCAATCCCTACTTGCTCAAAAACTCAAATTCCTCAATATAATTCATTAACATATCAACATTAACACATAATCATCAGGTTCTCTTTCAATCCTTGTTTCAATTTATATATTCTTGAGTTTTAGTTTTTAGTTTTTCTCTTCATATTCGTTTTTCGATTCTTATTTCCGTATGATTCGTTGATTAAATCTTGTTCATTTGTGAGTATTGTTGATATTTGTATGGTTATTTGATTCATTGATTTGTGGTGGCTTTATGGATTTGAGTTTGAATAAGAAAAACTTGTTAAAAAACTATGAACTCAAGGTGTCCGACGAAATGCCACAACGAAAATCTTTGAATTTTTTTTATGTTTTTATTGGTTTTGCTTGATGATTATAGTCGTGTGATGAAAAGAAGTTGATTTTGTTAAATTTCGTGGATGGCAGAAGAAATCAACAAAAGGAAAAGAAAAGGTCGGTTCGTCATCTCAAGGTCTAAGACCGCCACAAAGAAATCAAAACACAAAGTGCATTAAGGAAAGATTGTTCAATCTTGATGATTTCATCGGCGATGCGGATAGAGACACAATCACTACCCCTTTCATCCAAAAATTCTTAGACAACGGCTGGGAGAAGTTCGTTTCCGATCTCCCAAATGGTAACCCGACCTTGACCCTAAACTTTTACAATTCTTTCAACAAGTCCATTGGGCAGGTAGGGTCACCTACTTATCATCAGACTACTGTGAATGGGAAATCGATAAATTTTTCACCGGATGTCATTAACAAGTTTTTGGGGGTTAATTGTACTAACACGGTTGACATTTCTATCTTACCTAATGAAGAGGTGTCGGATGATAGAGTTTTACGCTGGGCGTTAGTGAGCGAGTTGCATGACAGTATTGGGATGATCAAACCCCGATACAACCAGGCGGACCTTATGGATGATGCTTGGTATTTATGGATGTGGGCAGCCGGGAGTATTTACCCGACTTCGACTCTGACGACGGTTTCCATTGGCCACCTGCGAGGTTTATTTGCTATCCGCCGAGGGGTAAAAATGGATTTGGGTACTCACATTTACACTACTATTTGTCACTATGCCGGCATGGTCCCGACTAGGCAGAAGATGCCATACCCCTGCCTTATCACCGGTATTTGCAGGAGCCAGAGAGTCAAAATTTCGGCAGGGGGTGATATTTTAACATATGGGGATCAACTGAACGGCCGGAGTAGTATTGTTCGAAGTACTCAATTGAGAAGCAAACGTGCACGTTTGGAACCGGAAGAGCATAGTAGCGAGGAGGAGGAATATGAGGCCAAGGAGGATGCCGGTTATGAGTTGACGCCTTTTGAGGAAAATTTGCTTGAAAGAGTTCAGGGATTAGAAACATCCCAGGCTGAAATTATGAGAAATCAGAATGAAATACTCGAGCGACAATTAGAAACGGAGAAGTGCTTTGAAAAACTTTTCCGTTTTCTAAACATCCCTGACGACACACCGGGAGGATCACAAAGCTAAAATTTCAGGGAGTTTTCTGTTTTCTCGCTTGCTATTATTATTTTTTTTTTAAAACTCGGGACAGTTTTACTTATAAGTTTGGGGGTGTTTTCGTACTTATGTGTTTATTTTGTGGTTTTTGAACTATGATGTTTATTTGGATTTTGATTGTGGTATGTTTTGATTAGTGTATTGTGTGGTGTGTTTTTATTATTTGGCATTGATTAGGTTTAGTGAATATATATTTCTTGATATATATATATATATATATATATGAGATTTCTAGATCTGGCCATAAACACCTATAATTAGCTAGATACAAGCTTCTAAAATCGTTTTAACCGGTAAGAAAATTGTATATTCCAAAATTTTTTGAGCCTTAATCTCTCTTTACAAGCCTTGTAATTATCATATAAAATCGAGTCATTCGTTACCTTGAGAAAAGAAGAATCAATTGGTTGATGAAAAATAAAACTGAAATTTACTTAATTTGTGGAGTTTTTGATTTTTCATGCTTAACTAAAAAATGAATTTCTGCAAAAATTCTATTCCCTAAAAAAAAAGAGTCATTGGTGAAAAGAGCTACACGTTAGCAAATAACGGTGTGAAAGCTATCACCTAAAAAAATAAATGACGAAAAGGAGAAGTGTTGAGCAGCAACAGCTGCCTAATTTTGGAAGTCTTAAATTTTGCGAAAAATAAAGGACTAACCACTGTTAGTGCGTAGCTGCCGTCTCAGAAAAATTAGTGAAAAGAGCTACACGTTAGCAAATAACGGTGTGAAAGCTATCACCTTTTTACGAAAAGAAAAATAATGAGATAGAAATTGTGTTAGTGAAAAGAGCTACACGTTAGCAAATAACGGTGTGAAAGCTATCACTAAAAGGGATGTAGTTTATGAGCAGATTTGAATTAATTAGCAGCTGAATTTCAATACACTCAATTTTGTGAAAATCACAATATTTGATGACGCCAATGAAATTCTTCTTCATATTGAATCGAAAAATAAACGAGTGATCGAGAGCAACCATTAAAGGGAGTCGAGTGTATCACGAGTGGGAAAGAAATAATCAACCTTTTGGGGGGAAAAACCTTACATTTTGGAATTACAAAATAAAAACCGTGTTTTAACTTCAAAAATATTAGTAGATTTATTTTGAATCTTGATTCATTTCTATCTATTGTATAAAGCTGGTTGTTGTTTATTAATGGCATTTTGATCTCCTTTTCTCTTTTTATATTTTAATTTATGTGTGTATTAATTTTCTTATTTTAGTGATTTTTATTTTTATTTTTGGAGTGTGAATAATAAAGAGTCTTGCTCGGGACTAGCAAGAATTCAAGTTTGGGAGCGTGATAAGTGTCAGTTTTGTACACTTATCCATGGTTTGTATCGATAAAATTCACCCATAATTGAGCTAGTCTACTCGTTTTTTGCTTTTAATTTATTAGTTTTAATAATTTTAGTTTTATCGGATGATGATCGGATTAAATAACTGAATTACTCAAGAAATAACATGTTTAATAAATATTCTCTTTATTGAATTTTTATATATTCATCTTGTAGGGCTTTCCGAGACGAATTCGGCAGTCTTTCCGGATTCAAAATCAGAGTTATATATCAAAAGTTATCATCCGAAGAAGATCTGGGGCAAAAACGCAAAGTCTGAGAAATTATGGGCCGAAAACGTAACTATCCAAGCTTCAAATGAGCAAATTTACGAAGCCGAGTTACGGCCGTAACATTCAGGGGTTACGACCGTAAGTCACCCTAGTTACGGCCGTAACTCCTGAATGTTACGGCCGTAACTCTTGACAGATTACTATGATTTGTCTAATTTTTTATACTTTTTATGTATTATTGAGGGGATGGCTGGCATTGATCCGATCTAATGTAATAATGCTGGAGTTTTGGAGCTATTAGATGACTTTAGGTGTATAAATAGACCCCTTAGATCCTTCATCATTCATGATTCATCTTATAATTTTCCATTTTCTTGTAAACTTTTCTTTTTGTGTGAAGAACACACTTGTGTTCTTGAGTGATCTTTGTAAGTGTGGTATAACATATGTTGTTCAGAGAGTTTATTGTTTTTGTAACACCCCGAGATATTCGGAATAATTACAGCGCCGTAAACCCTTTAGGTAAGGATTTACAAGGCTAATTTTAAAAAGAGTGTAAATATAATCCAATCGTACAACTGAAGTTCAAATACAGATTTGATGCAACCGATCAAATGAGTTAACTTATACAACCATATCGAAAAGACGTTATTAAAAACAGACGCACTCGAGTACTAAATAGACCAAGAAGACAAATCACAATAACAATAAACATCAACCACATCACTGAGCCATTTCATCGTCCTGTCGGTACTGTGGTTGCTTCCCCGCTCCTCGACTACCTGAACATCAAAACAATGTCCACCCCCGAAGGGGTTAGCAAAACAATGCTAGTACAAGTATCGTAATACATAAATCATCAATGCATCATAAAACATGCAAAACGGACTTCCGCCACCGGAATCCAACGATGTGAATCCTCACGATTCCATCAACACAGTACAGGGTAATCCAGCGATCCAGCGCCCTTGGAATAGATCCCCATGATGATCCCGTCGGACCAACGCATGGTGGAAAACCCGTCCAGCGATCCAGCGCCCTCAGCATAGATCCCCATGATGATCCCGTCGGACCAACGCATGGTGGACATTCGATCCAGCGCCCTCAGCATAGATCCTCATGATCCCCTCGGATCATTTATACCATGAATCAATCAACTATGCATACATATATGCATTTCAATATGTTCATCAATACGAACAAATAACAACGAATACCATGAGAAATTTCAGAAATACATCTCATATTCAACAACATGAGCAAAACCACAAACATGATCAAAGTTTCAATATAAATCGAACTCGACATATGATACTTGCCTCCAAAATGGCAATAATGGAATACTTCAATGATCTCAACACACTCGAAGGCCGCCTCCTTCGATCAACGTAACAAGCTCGAACCTTAACAAAAGGAATGATATACAAATCATCTCAAGTCGAACGATGGCCTAGCAATTCGGTCTACGGCCAAAAAACTCAAAATAAACAATCTGCCTGGACTGCTTAGCGTGCGCTACGTACTCTACGTAACGTACGCTAAGCCTGCCTGTTAGCGTACGCTATCGTATAAGCCTAGCGTACGCTAGCCACGGACTGACAGTTTGACTCGGCTGATCTCGTAACGTACGTTACGTACGTAATCGTGCGTTAACTTAACCCCGATAGCGCACGTTAACTAACGTATGTTAGCGTGCGCTAATCGTGCATGGCAGATCACTACTGACAGAAAACTGGGTTGAATGGTGATGAACTCATGAATTCTCTGGTGATAAAACAAGTCATCCTCAAGCATATCATGCTAATAACATTGTGGAAGTTCTATGATTATGAGATACAAATATACGGATAATCATCTCAACATCATAATTCATCTTCGATCTTCAAGAAAATACTCTAAGTTCCGTTCGTCCTACGTTCCAAAACGCATGATTCCAATGTGTAAAACGTAACAACTAGGTAAATCCGTCTACTGATCACAAATAGGTTTGAAGCTTCAGAATATGCTAGGAGTTTAAACACCAAGAGGTTCAATGGTTTATACGGTGAATAAGTATCGAAACATCGAAAATATCCTTCTACACATGATGTTCGACTACTTAAGAATCTAACTGACAAGATAAGCATGATCAAACGTCCTTTAGAACACTACTAGTATTGGTGAAGAATCACCTACCTCAAAGTAGTGAAGAACACGGAGGAAATCGAAGCAATCCACGCCGAAGGCTTGAACACCAATCTCGATGATATACGATCTTCAATCACGAACTAGGATGTTGATATGAAGTGTTTAGGATGAAGGAAGTTATGCTCTAAGTGTAAGAATTCGGGTATGGGAGAAGAAGGAATGAAATCACGAATAGGATCTTTGTCCTATTTATAAGAAATGGCTATTAGCGCGCGCTAGTCCCTGCTCGTAGCGTGCGCTAACGGCTCAGTGACTTAACTGTACTCAACACTTAGCGCGCGCTATGCACATGCCTGTAGCGTGCGCTAAGGCGTTGACTCGGCTTTTCCCGAAAGCCGTCCAGGTTCATCCCGACACGATCCGACAAGGGTCCCCCGGCCAGATCTCACCTACCGCACATCTCAATCAAATTGACCACGCATAGCGTGCGCTAATGTTCCTTTGTAGCGTGCGCTATGGAGTCCATGTTAGCGTACGCTACACATAGCCAATAGCGTGCGCTACATGCGCAGAATTACAATTTTTAAATCACATACATGAAATCATACGCTCGACAACATCGGATTATGAAATACGGAGAATAATACTCAGATCAAGTACAACAATTACAATATCACAAGTTCCAAATACATATCAGAAATCTCGGGTATTACATCCTTCCTCCCTAAAAAGAAGTTTCGTCCCGAAACTTAAGATGAAACAACTCTGGATATCTAGCCTTCATACTGTCCTCCGTTTCCCAAGTGGCCTCTTCGACTACATGTCGTGACCATTGTACTTTAACCAAGTGTATTGGTTTATTCCTCAATTGTTTGATCCGGCTCTCAAGTATCTTGATTGGTCTCTCTTCGAAGGTGCCATCATTAGCTATCTCGATTTCATCGAAATCAATGACGTGACTGGGGTCCGGTACATACTTCCGCAATTGGGATACGTGAAACACATTGTGAACGTGACTCAGCAATGGCGGTAAGGCCAACCTGTATGCTAAATCTCCAACTCTCTCGAGGATCTCGAATGGTCCGATATATCTTGGACTAAGCTTGCCTCTCCTCCCAAAACGGAAAATCCCTCGTGTAGGAGACACCTTCAATAGTACATGGTCCCCAGCATCGAACTCTATAGGGCGACGACGTATATCTGCATAAGACTTCTGTCGACTCTGGGCAGTCAACAATCTTTCTCGAATCAAAGCTACCTTCTCTTGAGTCTGAATAATCAATTCCGGTTCCGTCCCGATCAAATCCGAAGAATCATCCCAACACAGGGGTGATCGGCATCTTCTCCCGTACAAAGCTTCAAATGGTGCCATCTTAAGCATGCCAACTGTTATTATAGGTGAACTCGATCAAGGGCAAGTGAACTTCCCAATTAGTTGACCAATCTAATGCACAAGCTCTAAGCATGTCCTCTACTGTCTGTATAGTCCTTTCAGACTGACCGTCCGTTTGGGGATGATAAGCCGTGCTAAAGTTGAGCTCAGTTCCCAAAGCCCTGTGAACTGCTTTCCAGAAGTGCGACACGAAACGACCATCTCGATCCGAAATAATGGTCTTCGGCGTCCCATGCAATCTGACTATCTCCGCAATAAATACTCGCGCCAATCTCTCGGGCCCCCATGTATCTTTAATCCCTAGGAAATGAGCCGACTTGGTTAGTCGATCAACTACAACCCAAATCATGTTCATTCCCGTTCTAGTCCTTGGCATACTGGTGATGAAATCCATCAAGATGTCCTCACACTTCCATTCAGGGATCAGAAGCGGCTTTAACATTCCGACAGGTCGCTGATGTTCAATCTTAACCTGCTGACAAGCCAAGCACTTCGAAACGTACTCTGCTACGTCCTTCTTCATATTCCCCCACCAGAAATTTTGTTTTAAATCCTTATACATCTTACTGCTGCCCGGGTGAATGGAATATGGCGCGCTGTGAGCTTCCTTCAGAATAGTCCGTCTCAAATCACCATCATCGGGAACGCAAAGTCGATTCTGAAATCTCAGAACTCCATCGTCTTGTAACACGAATCCTGGGGCTTTCCCTTTCTTTACTTCGTCACATAATCGAAGGATCAGAGAATCGTCCAACTGCTTAGACTTGATCACCTCGACTAGTGATGAAGTCAGTTCCATCACATAAAGTTGCCCTTGGATTCCTGGTGCCCATACTTCAATCCCTTCACGGATCAGTTCCCGCTGAATGCTGGTTTGGGATGTAAGTGCTTCCAACACTGGAAGAGAAACAGGTTTACGGCTCAAAGCATCGGCTACTACGTTTGCTTTCCCCGGATGATAGAGGATCTCCAAGTCGTAATCCTTGATCAATTCCAGCCACCTTCTCTGCCTCATGTTTAATTCTTTCTGACTGAAAATGTACTTGAGGCTCTTATGGTCTGTAAAGATCTGACAATGAGTGCCGTACAAATAATGTCGCCAAATTTTCAAGGCAAAGACCACAGCTGCTAGCTCCAGATCGTGAGTCGGGTAATTAACCTCATACGGTTTCAATTTCCGAGAAGCATAAGCAATCACCTCATCCTTTTGCATCAATACACAACCCAGACCCTGATTCGAAGCGTCGCTGTATACCATGAATCCATCAGTTCCATCTGGCAATGCTAAAATAGGTGCTGTCGTCAGTCTCTTCTTAAGCTCATTAAAACCAGTCTGTCATTTCTCATCCCACTTAAACTTTTGAGTTTTCTGTAACAGCTGAGTGAGCGGACGAGAAATCTTGGAAAATCCCTCTACAAAGCGGCGATAATATCCCGCAAGTCCTAGGAAACTCCGGACTTCTTTCACATTACTAGGAACTTCCCATTCCAAGATTGCTTCGACTTTCTTCGGGTCCACCTGAACCCCGTCGACTGATATCACATGCCCAAGGAAGGTTAATTCCCTAAGCCAGAACTCGCATTTAGAAAGCTTTGCATACAGCTGTTCCTTCCTCAAAGTGCTCAAAACCACACGCAAATGTTCGGCATGCTCCTCTGCGTCCTTCGAATATATCAAGATGTCATCAATGAAGACGACCACAAATTTATCCAAGTATTCCAAGAATACCCGATTCATCAATTGCATGAATACCGCAGGAGCATTGGTAAGTCCAAATGGCATTACTACAAATTCATAATGCCCGTACCGGGATCTGAAGGCAGATTTTGGTATATCCGATTCCTTAATTCTCAACTAGTGGTATCCTGATCGCAAGTCAATCTTCGAGAATACCCTTTCCCCTTGCAGTTGATCAAACAAGTCGTCGATCCGAGGTATAGGGTACTTATTCTTGATCGTCATCTTGTTGAGCTCCCTGTAATCAATACACAGTCGGAGGGATCCGTCTTTCTTCCGGACAAAGAGAACAGGCGCTCCCCAAGGAGAAACGCTAGGTTGGATATAGCCCTTCTGTAACAATTCCTCCAGTTGCTTCTTGAGTTCATACATCTCGGTTGGCGCCATGCGGTATGGTGCTATGGAAATAGGAGGCGCTCCAGGCTCTAATTCGATAGTGAATTCCACTTCTCTGCGGAGGTAACCCGGGTAGTTCGTCAGAAATACATCGAGAACTCATTCACAATCGAAATAGACGAGAGCTCTACTCCTTCCTCTTTCCTCATGGCATAGCACCAAAGTCCGCGACATCCCCGCTTGATAATTTCACGGCTTTCATTGCTTGGATCAATTTTCTGAGCTTCTGGTCTCCATCCTCGGAATAAGTGTTCGAGATCCGTCATCGGATGATAGAAATGACTCTCTCTCGGTAATTCGAATAGCTCCATAACGGTTGAGCCAATCGTCTCCGAGAATTAAATCGTCACCGTAGATGTCAACCACAATAAGGTTCGATAGCCAATCTCTCCCTCCTATAGTTACTGGAAAATCCCTAGCTTCTAGGGTTCCCACAATTTTCTCTCCGCTCGGTAATCCCACAACATAAGGTTCACAATCATACAAGCACGAGATTTTCAAACGATTAACACAGTTCAAAGATATAAAAGAATGCGTAGCTCCCGAATCGAACAAGACACTAACTGGTTGCAAAAGGATCTGAATCGTACCTGATGCAACAACTGTGTTCTGATCATCCTTCTTCATCTTATAAATACGTGGAGGAATGGACCCAGCGCTGGATGCCTCTCTTTTCCCAACATTCTGCTGCGGGAAACCGCTCTGCTGCATCTGGTTTACACTAGTGTCCTTCGGAACCGGTACAGGGGTGCGAGTACCAAAAGATCGGGTCGCATTCCCACAAAATGTTGCGCGATGTACTTCCTGTCCACACTCGAAACAGGTCACAGCAGGCGCGAAACAATCACGTCGAACATGTCCCGCTTTGCCACAATTATAACACTTCTTCCCTGCGTCTGAAACAGTTGGTGCTGCCCGGAACTTCTTTCCACCTCGAGAAGGATGCGGAGGTCTCCTGGATGAATGAAAAGAGGACTGACCCCTGCGAGGCCCGCTACTCTTATTCTCCGTGAAGTTGCCAGACACCTTCTGTTTCTTTGCTTCCGTCGATTTCTCTACTGCTGCCTCCTTCATATCATAGGCCAACGCCTTGTCCTGATACTGTCGCAAGGTGGTACATTCAAATCCGGACATATATTGCTGAATTTCCGGCTTCATTCGCATGTCAAAATGGAAAATCCTTTCCGCCTCGGTCCTGACCAAGTGGCGCACATACGTCAGCTGGTGATTAAAGATCTTAATCACGTCCGTCACAGATGCTTCTAAATTTTGTGGTGAGAAAAACTCCCGAACTCGGGCTTCTCTAACTGGGCGAGGACAATACTGCGCTTCCATCATCAATTTGAATTCCGTCCAGTCAACATTGTGCTCCTCCGGTCGAATGGCCTCCCACCGCCGAAAGCCTCCTGTCGAGAAGATCTTGGCGGCCAGGAACCTTCCTATCGTTGGGACAGTTAATCCCTGCAAAAATCTTTTCTAATTCCTTCAGCCAGTGATCCCAAGAAAGCGTCTCAGTAGAACCGTCAAATTTCGGAGGGTGCAATTTGATCACTTCGGTAAGCCATTTATCTCCTCGATTATCCACGTTATGCTGCTGTCCCATCGCCCTCTGCATGCGATCCATAACTTGAGCAAACTGGTTTATCTGGGCAACCACCTGCTGAAGCACTCCCGGCACGTTAGGATCTGCATTATTATTTGCCGATCCCTGCTGTCCCCCGGAATGGGAATCCGTTCGACTAGCGGTTATCTCTGGGGTAGATACCGACTCTTCTTGTCTCGCATTTCCACGTCCGCATCCACGACCGCGTCCGCGTCCACGACCGCGTCCGCGTCCACGACCTCCTCTCAACATACTGTAAACATAAATACTCAATATCCAGGGCAAACTTTCTAAAAGTACATCCATCAATGTTCACAAAACATGAATAAAATAAAACGGTAGTATTTGAGATTTAGGAACTTACAACCACGGTCCACACGAAGATCTTTGGCTCGGCAGGTGATGTTCTGAGCGACCAATAATCAAATAACGTAAACTGACCCAACTAACCCATTGCCAAGATATCCATGAATCTTAGCTCGATACCATATTCGTAACACCCCGAGATATTCGGAATAATTACGGCCGTAAACCCTTTAGGTAAGGATTTACAAGGCTAATTTTAAAAAGAGTGTAAATATAATCCAATTACAATGAAGTTCAAATCTGATTTGATGCAACCGATCAAATGATTTAACTTATACAACCATATTGAAAAGGCGTTATTAAAAGCAGGCCTTTCGAGTACTAAATAGACCAAGAAGACAAATCACAATAACAATAAACATCAACCACATCACTGAGCCATTTCATCGTCCTGTCGGTACTGTGGTTGCTTCCCCGCTCCTCGACTACCTGAACATCAAAACAATGTCCACCCCGGAAGGGGTTAGCAAAACAATGCTAGTACAAGTATCGTAATACATAAATCATCAATGCATCATAAAACATGCAAAACGGACTTCCGCCACCGGAATCCAACGATGCGAATCCTCACGATTCCATCAACACAGTACAGGGTAATCCAGCGATCCAGCGCCCTTGGTATAGATCCCCATGATGATCCCGTCGGACCAACGCATGGTGGAAACCCATCCAGCGATCCAGCGCCCTCAGCATAGATCCCCATGATGATCCCGTCGGACCAACGCATGGTGGACATTCGATCCAGCTCCCTCAGCATAGATCCTCATGATCCCCTCGGATCATTTATACCATGAATCAATCAACTATGCATACATATATGCATTTCAATATGTTCATCAATACGAATAAATAACAACGAATACCATGAGAAATTTCAGAAATACATCTCATATTCAACAACATGAGCAAAACCACAAACATGGTCAAAGTTTCAATATAAATCGAACTCGACATATGATACTTGCCTCGAAAATGGCAAGAATGGAATACTTTAATGATCTCAACACACTCGAAGGCCGCCTCCTTCGATCAACGTAACAAGCTCGAACCTTAACAAAAGGAATGATATACAAATCATCTCAAGTCGAACGATGGCCTAGCAATTCGGTCTACGGCCAAAAAGCTCAAAATAAACAATCTGCCTGGACTGCTTAGCATGCGCTACGTACTCTACGTAACGTACGCTAAGCCTGCCTGTTAGCGTACGCTATCGTATAAGCCTAGCGTACGCTAGCCACGGACTGACAGTTTGACTCGGCTGATCTCGTAACGTACGTTACGTACGTAATCATGCGTTAACTTAACCCCGATAGCGCACGTTAACTAACGTATGTTAGCGTGCGCTAATCGTGCATGGAAGATCACTACTGACAGAAAACTGGGTTGAAGGGTGATGAACTCATGAATTCTCTGGTGATAAAACAAGTCATCCTCAAGCATATCATGCTAATAAGGTTTGTGGAAGTTCTATGATTATGAGATACAAATATACGGATAATCATCTCAACATCAGAATTCATCTTCGATCTTCAAGAAAATACTCTAAGTTCCGTTCGTCCTACGTTCCAAAACGCATGATTCCAATGTGTAAAACGTAACAACTAGGTAAATCCGTCTACTGATCACAAATAGGTTTGAAGCTTCAGAATATGCTAAGAGTTCAAACACCAAGAGGTTCAATGGTTTATACGGTGAATAAGTATCGAAACATCGAAAATATCCTTCTACACATGATGTTCGACTACTTAAGAATCTAACTGACAAGATAAGCATGATCAAACGTCCTTTAGAACACTACTAGTATTGGTGAAGAATCACCTACCTCAAAGTAGTGAAGAACACGGAGGAAATCGAAGCAATCCAACGCCGAAGGCTTGAACACCAATCTCCAATGATATACGATCTTCAATCACGAACTAGGATGTTGATATGAAGTGTTTAGGATGAAGGAAGTTATGCTCTAAGTGTAAGAATTCGGGTATGGGAGAAGAAGGAACTGAAATCACGAATAGGATCTTTGTCTATTTATAAGAAATGGCTATTAGCGCGCGCTAGTCCCTGCTCGTAGCGTGCGCTAACGGCTCACTGACTTAACTGTACTCAACACTTAGCGCGCGCTATGCACATGCCTGTAGCGTGCGCTAAGGTGTTGACTCGGCTTTTCCCTAAAGCCGTCCAGGTTCATCCCGACACGATCCGACAAGGGTCCCCCGGCCAGATCTCACCTACCGCACGTCTCAATCAAATTGACCACGCATAGCGTGCGCTAATGTTCCTTTGTAGCGTGCGCTATGGAGTCCATGTTAGCGTACGCTACACATAGCCAATAGCGTGTGCTACATGCGCAGAATTACAATTTTTAAATCACATACATGAAATCATACGCTCGACAACATCGGATTATGAAATACGGAGATTAATACTCAGATCAAGTACAACGATTACAATATCACAAGTTCCAAATACATATCAGAAATCTCGGGTATTACATCCTTCCTCCCTAAAAAGAAGTTTCGTCCCGAAACTTAAGATGAAACAACTCTGGATATCTAGCCTTCATACTGTCCTCCGTTTCCCAAGTGGCCTCTTCGACTCCATGTCGTGACCATTGTACTTTAACCAAGTGTATTGGTTTATTCCTCAATTGTTTGATCCGGCTCTCAAGTATCTTGATTGGTCTCTCTTCTAAGGTGCCATTATTAGCTATCTCGATTTCGTCGAAATCAATGATGTGACTGGGGTCTGGTACATACTTCCGCAATTGGGATACGTGAAACACATTGTGAACGTGACTCAGCGATGGCGGTAAGGCCAACCTGTATGCTAAATGTAACACCCCCAAGTTATTCAGGGTATATTACAGCGCCGTGAGCCCCGCCGTGGGACCCACAAGGCTAAACATACGCGGAACTATAAACTTGACCGATAAGGTCTACATACAATAGAATGAAAGACGATACAAATGGTATTCAAAACCATAACCAATGAAACCATATACATCACTGCACAAATCAATACCTCGGCAACACAGTAGGAACATCAAGGAATCGAAATACAATACTCGAGTATTAAAAATCCATTCGATACAACAACACCGAATGGAGGAATCCAAGAAAATAACAGGAGACAAGACACGGTATCACTCTTGCCCATCATCTTCATGCCGACCGGTACCGTCATCCGCTCTCCTGGAACTGAAATACATGAAACGTATTTCCCCATAAAGGGTTAGCCGTCGAATAGCTAGTGCAAGTATAACAATATGAAACATGATACTCCTCGACAATAAAGTAAATGTAATCCGTCAATTCATCAATATCCGTTAATTCATCAATATAAGACTAGTATTCCGGAATGACTAAAATCTCAAGACGTATGTGAATGCCGTAAAAACGGTTCGTTCATATCATACGCCGTTACATGTAGGAATGCCGTCAAAACGGTTCGTTCATTACATGCCAACATTATTTCATATGAATGCCGTAGAAACGGTTCGTTCATATCAACCATGGAATCGCACCAGAGGCTACGAAACCCTCAGAGGACCATAGGCCCGTCCCGGAGTGGCTAGAAATAATCATATCATCAATATTCCATACTTTCAAAGTCGAGAACGTATAATCATAAATGTATACTTGCCTTAATAAACGTTACCGAAGATCCCGAAGAACACGGTTCGTAGGGAAGCTTGAACTACGAAAAACAACGAGCGGAAGGGTTTGACTCGAGTTCTTCACAAGAATTCGACCCTAACAACATAAATTCAATAAATCATCGATCATACGAGGAAGAATAATCGTAGAACGCCCGAAAACCCCTATGACATTTCTACGGACACCTTCAAGGCGTCGGTCAAGAACTCGATCAAAACAACGAATCGATATGATCCAACCATGGGATAACAAGGAAATGATACAATACATCTAAATAATCATCAATCCTTCACAATCCTAAGTTAAATCGGATTAAACGACGAAATCGAACAAAATACCCAAAATCCCCAAAATTAGATTTCTAGAAAATCGACGATTCGCTCGATCAAAGGATGTTATCGGACGAATGATTGATGATATGAACTCCAAGACTTCATGGATGTATTGACCAACAACATATCTCCATGATAGGAACAACCCCAGCGGAAGAGAAGTAAAAGATGGTGAAAAATGGCAAGAAATACGTCTGCGGGGCCTTTTATAGGGGTTGGTATCTGCCGGACACGGCCCATGCCGATCGGCACGGTCGTGTCGCATACTGGCGGCGAGGGGACTCGGCCGTGTCTGCCCGGACACGGTCACGCGCGGAGGGCCTTAGGCGATGACCGTCCGCGGCAATGACTTCGGCATGACTCGGCCGTGCCCGGGCGACACGGTCGGGCGTCTTTGACGATTCTCGCTTATCCGGAAGGGTTCGGCACGGGCCGTGTCGGACGACACGGTCGGGTCTCGAGGCGAGACTCCGGCATTTCCGGACGATTACGGCACGGGCCGTGTCGGACGACACGGCCGGTTCGGCCGCGTGATCGGCAATAACGAGCGGGTGAGCTAAAACGACCATAACTCTCTCGTCCGGACTCCGATTGACTCACCGATTGAACCATTGGAAAGCTAACTCGATGCTCTATAATGTTGCAAAGATTTAGAATTTTTGGAGTTACCAAAAATTAATGGTGATCTAACAAAGTCGAACTCCCACGTGAAAAAGTCGATTAAGGACACGGAATTCAACAGAACGATACCAAAACGAACTCGGATGACAAAAAGTGTAGAATTAATCATTCTCAGGATGACGAAACGGTCCCAAGCAAGTCGTCAAAATAGACTTCCGCCAAAAATAGAAAATTTCCAGGGAACAAAAATTACGGGTATTACATTCTACCCTCCTTAAAAGAAGTTTCGTCCCGAAACTTAAAACAGGTAGGGGGAAGAAATATTTCGCCAGGAAAACTCAACGAGATGCACAAGAACCGAAACATACGCCCAAACGGCGAATCATCAATATAGAACACAACAATACATTACCCGAAGGTAAACCAAACCAATGCCGAAAAAGATACGAATTCACAATGCCCGAAGGCTCCAACGGAAATACCGATACATCACAATGGCCTGAAAGCGAATGCCCCAAAGTCGTAAATCATCACAATGAGATCTCAAAGAAGCAAACCTGATCGGACATACCCCTCGGCGTATGAACAACGATCGCAAATCGTCGGACATATCGATACAACATGGACTACGAGCGATCAATCAATAAAGCTCAAGAGGACATCACGATCGCCCGATCCGAAATGTGTCCGTGCACATGTCCACCCCGTATCTGGAATCCGAATATACGTGTGACAATGTACCTAATTAGCCTCAAGAACTACGTCTCGTGTATGCGGTCAATGCGGAAATATCCACGCATGACCATCATGTGCCCGACTAAAAATTCTACACATAACCAATTGCACGCAGACGTGATTCCGGATATGCCACGATACAACATGACAACGAAACTCAAGGGATAAAACATCGATATGGATCATAAGACTCACCAAGTGAGCGATGACACACGAATAATGAAAGATCGACATGACCAACGATATTCAAAACAACCATCCGGGATCGAGAATTCCCTAAGGACCTATTAATACGAGCAACGATTACAACACAATGATTGGGAAAATCCTCAACCTTCAACGATCACAAAATTACCGAGTTTACAAGAATAATAGTGTCTTGCCTTGAATTGGCCAACACGACAATAATAATTCAACGGATGGGAACTATCCTCGGCGGTCCCAATTCAATACTTCGATTAAGTAGAATGGCCAATCGATAACAATGATACAACAGATGAGAATATTTTTGACAACGGATGGGAATTATCTTTGATAATCCCGATTCATATATCGATTACCTTAGAGCGGTCAATCGATAATCAATGATACGATAGAATAGATGTCCGGTGTCTTAAACCGACCACAAAGCGGAGATGACAAAAGGATATATCAAACGTCCCAATCGGTTAACGCAACATCATAGCAATGCCCAATTCGACGACAAAGATTCAACGATGTCTCGTAAGCGACATTAATCGCGAACAATAATAATCGGTACATCGATACCGCGAACCGGTTACCGACAGCAACTTTACCAACAAGTATCGTAATGCCTTGAACCGGCCATTTACAACCAACAGTAACATTTGGCATAATTTTCCGACGGGCGTCGTATCAATGATCCCCTGATATCAATACAATCTTAAAGAGGCCAAGTCCCGAAATGATACACACATTCGTACGCCTACACAATAACATTAGTCTCATTGATTAGTACGAGTATAAAACTCGCCTCGATATCAATACAACGAACTGTTACCAATTCAGTCGATTTCGTCTTACGAGTCTCGACCAAGTTAATCTACGAACCCTTCAACCTTAACCGCAACACAAAAGTCATAATCTATGATCAAACATCATATCTTACTGTAAAACGAAGGATTGATAATCAATCGGTTCGATGACGACCAATATCAATACCACCAAACCACGAACTCAATCGTTTTACCATATCTCGACTAATCACGATCGAACAATCCAACTCGAGACACTTACAAATCCTGTCCACAATACGAGTCGAAATATGATGATCATATCAGCAACCAATTCGGACCAATAATAAGGGTCTAAATGTTCCAAACTCAATTCTTAAATACGAATTGACAAGGTTCCCTTCTCATAAATCCATCGTTAAAATTTACTTATGACCGTCATCAATTCGAATCATCCGACTGGTTCAAAACAATAGATAATCATATTAAAAAGGTTATCAAACAATCCAATCATTCGATTAGAATATTTGCTCCATACGTATGGGTTTCCAAATTCAGAGATGAATAATAGTCTCATCAAACTCGTAATCACATTCGTATTCTTATACGAATATTATTTCTAACACATAGTTTAGCTCTAGATATGAATATTCCATATTCATTTTCAAAACATCAACACTTCTAAAAAAATTTTTTTTTTTATCACCTCGTATAATTCAAGAGTTCTTAAAGAACATGAAATATCCGAAATCACGTTCAGAACAACATATCCGAGGTATATATCTCCATGTTACCATTTTCTTCATTATGTCATTCATACAATCTCAAGAATCGCAACAAAACCCTTATCACCATATGAAGAAGATCTCAATGATCATATCAATATCCGAAATCTCTTATTACAATTCCAATAAATCTCGTATAACATTCTCACATGATACCATAATTGTAACACCCCAGATCCTCCTGGGAATATTACACGCCGTAAACCCTTCTCACAAGGATTTACCAGGCTAAGCACAATTTTCCACGTTATTTCAAAAATGCCAAAAAGACCGATGACGGTAATATTTTTCAAATACTAAAAAAATAATTTTCCAAGTACCGTCAAAGCGATCAAGGTTAAAATGCCAAAAACTCGAGTTTAGGGAATCGGTTTTACAAAATAAAATTTGATTGGCAAAATACCAAAAATCCATTTCAAAAATACTCACGCCGCGGATAAAAGTACAGTCCAATTTATGCATTTTCATTGAAATAAGACGAACATCAAAATACACGATTCCCAACATACTCCCTCCCAAGTAGTAATCCAAAAAAAAAAAAGAGCCACTATCAAAGGGATACGAGGATTACCTTGTATGGACAAACCACGAAGAAAGAATAATTGAACTCCATTCCAAGAATCATTAAATCATCATAGTCATCATATGGCCTCAAGAACATCAAGATCTCTATGATTCCATAATCATAATCAACATATTCAAAGCATATCATTATCTTCCTTCAACATAAACCTCATGGAATATGGATAACACAAGAAATCACTTCAAGAATCAACAATAGTTCCATAACCAAGCTCTAATTCCATGATTCCAAGCTCACAATCTGTTAAAAGCGTTTAGAACACTCTTAAAAGTAAAGAGGGACGAGTTTTGGAGAGAAATATCTCAAAGGATCGTGAGAGAAATGAAAGGCAACACTTCAATATATAAATTGCACTCTCATTACGTGCGTAGGTGTCCTTTCTTAACGTGCGTAACAACTTTAACGCACGTAATCCAAAATCCATAACGTCGTAACCAACTCACTTGTCTCATTCCGTGCGATCCATTACGTCGTAACCCATACCATACAACGTCGTAATATACCGATTAACTTGCTACAAGATAATGGTTGTGTCACGTCGTAACACGTCTTTTATAACGTCGTAACACGTCGTTGACTCACCTGTCAACATCCTCCGCCGAAAGTTAAGGTTCCATTAATAGCGATGCGGTGTTAGCGTGCGCTAACCAACATGCGTTAGCGTGCGCTAGCGAATATAAAAATCAACACAGGCCTACTTCGGTAGCCTTCCGAACTAACCCAGCAAGTCGTTACGTACGTTAGGGGTCCTCCTTAGCGTACGTAACCGAACCTCTTAGCGTGCGCTAAGTATGCACCGTAGCGTACGCTAAGTATATATCTTAGCGCGCGCTAGGCATACCTTGTAGCGTGCGCTAACGTAGCTGTACTTAGCCATTTTTCGCTATTCTCGACCAACATCTCGACATACCAAACGATCATACGGCACAAAGAATACATAAACACATTCAATAACATTGTCATACGTTCACATCATCCTCAAGAACAATTATCCATCAACGACATCCAACATATAAACGAAAAAAAATATATCCGAAAAATCGGGGTATTACACTCTACCCCCCTTAAAAACAAGTTTCGTCCTCGAAACTCGCAAACACTCGCACAAACAACATTTCAACGGGAATTCAAATTCACCAAGAATTATCGAATAATCCGAACAACATACTTACAAGTCTGCGAAGTCGAAGATCTCCCGTGATACTAGCATGCGACTCCTAAACAAAGTCTCAACATAATACCGATACACACCATTATCGCAATTAGCAACCTATCAAAATCTCAAGGAAGAGTTCACGTCCGTGACCACGGCCACGATTCTTCCTACTTTCAGCCAACATTCTGAAAGGCACACACGTGCATAAGTATAATCCGAATCGCACATTCTCGAAGTGACCAATTCCCAAGAATACCAAGCTATAAACGAAACGATTAAGAAAAATACGAGAAGAGTGAGAGGACTTACAAGTACCGGTCGCCTTGTGATGATGGCGGAGTAGTGATCTGGGCAAATGCCGACTCAATCGACCCCAAAGACCGGCGGCTAGGTATCCATAAACCTAAGCTCCGATACCATATTCGTAACACCCCAAGTTATTCGGGGTATATTACAGCGCCGTGAGCCCCCGTGGGACCCACAAGGCTAAACATACGCGGAACTATAAACTTGACCGATAAGGTCAACATACAATAGAATGAAAGGCGATACAAATGGTATTCAAAACCATAACCAATGAAACCATATACATCCTTTGCACAAATCAATACCTCGGCAACACACGCCGGAACATCAAGGCGAAATACAATACTCGAGTATTAAAAATCCATTCCAAGACAACAACACCGAATGGAGGAATCGAAAATAAGGAGACAAGACACGGTATCACTCTTGCCCATCATCTTCATGCCGACCCGGTACCGTCTGCAGCTCTCCTGGAACCTGAAATACATGAAACGTATTTCCCCCATAAAGGGGTTAGCCGTCGAATAGCTAGTGCAAGTATAACAATATGAAACATGATACTCCTCGACAATAAAGTAAATGTAATCCGTCAATTCATCAATATCCGTCAATTCATCAATATAAGACTAGTATTCCGGAATGACTAAAATCTCAAGACGTATGTGAATGCCGTAAAAATGGTTCGTTCATATCATACGCCGTTACATGTAGGAATGCCGTCAAAACGGTTCGTTCATTACATGCCAACATTATTTCATATGAATGCCGTAGAAACGGTTCGTTCATATCAACCATGGAATCGCACCAGAGGCTACGAAACCCTTAGAGGACCATAGGCCCGTCCCGGAGTGGCTAGAAATAATCATATCATCAATATTCCATACTTTCAAAGTCGAGAACGTATAATCATAAATGTATACTTGCCTTAATAAATGTTACCGAAGATCCCGAAGAACACGGTTCGACCGGGAAGCTTGAACCACGAAAAAGACAACGAACGGAAGGGTTTCGACTCGAGTTCTTCACAAGAATTCGACCCTAACAACATAAATTCAATAAATCATCGATCATACGAGGAAGAATAATCGTAGAACGCCCGAAAACCCCTCTATGACATTTTACCGGACACCTTCAAGGCGTCGGCCAAGAACTCGATCAAAACAACGAATCGATACGATCCAACCATGGGATAACAAGGGAAATGATACAATACATCTAAATAATCATCAATCCTTCACAATCCTAAGTTAAATCGGATTAAACGGACGAAATCGAACAAAATACCCAAAATCCCCAAAATTAGATTTCTAGAAAATCGGCACGATTCGCTCGATCAAAGGATGTTATCGGACGAATGATTGATGATATGAACTCCAAGACTTCATGGATGTATTGACCAACAACATATCTCCATGATAGGAACAACCCCAGCCGCGGAAGAGAAGTAAAAGATGGTGAAAAATGGCAAGAAATACGTCTGCAGGGCCTTTTATAGGGGTTGGTGTCTGCCGGACACGGCCGTGCCGATCGGCACGGTCGTGTCGCATGGTGGCCGACAGGGACTCGGCCGTGTCTGCCCGGCAGTCGCGGCGTGGAGGGCCTTAAACGATGACCCGTCCGACAACGACTCGGCATGACTCGGCCGCCGTGCGACGGACACGGTCGGGCGTCTTTGGCGAGGCATTCTCAGCTTATCCGGAAGGGTTCGGCACGGGCCGTGTCGGACGGCACGGTCGGGTCTGAGGCGAGACTCCGGCATTTCCGGACGAAATGCAGCACGGGCCGTGTCGGACGACACGGCGGGTCGGCCGGCGTGTCGGCGATCGCCAATAACGAGCGGGTGAGCTAAAACGACCATAACTCTCTCGTCCGGACTCCGATTGACTCACCGATTGAACCATTGGAAAGCTAACTCGATGCTCTATAATGTTGCAAAGATTTAGAATTTTTTGAGTTACCAAAAATTAATGGTGATCTAACAAAGTCGAACTCCCACGTGAAAAAGTCGATTAAGGACACGGAATTCAACAGAACGATACCAAAACGAACTCGGATGACAAAAAGTGTAGAATTAATCATTCTCAGGATGACGAAACGGTCCCAAGCAAGTCGTCAAAATAGACTTCCGCCAAAAATAGAAAATTTCCGGGGAACAAAAATTACGGGTATTACACTAAATCTCCAACTCTCTCGAGGATCTCGAATGGTCCGATATATCTTGGACTAAGCTTGCCTCTCCTCCCAAAACGGAAAATCCCTCATGTAGGAGACACCTTCAATAGTACATGGTCCCCAGCATCGAACTCTAGAGGGCGACGACGTATATCTGCATAAGACTTCTGTCGACTCTGGGCAGTCAACAATCTTTCTCGAATCAAAGCTACCTTCTCTTGAGTCTGAATAATCAATTCCGGTTCCGTCCCGATCAAATCCGAAGAATCATCCCAACACAGGGGTGATCGGCATCTTCTCCCGTACAAAGCTTCAAATGGTGCCATCTTAATAGAAGCAGAAATTGCTGAATATCGAAGTGAAACAAGTGAGTTCCGATGAGAATATCGCAGACTTGTTCACTAAGTCTCTGTCGAAATCTACATTTGAGAAACATGTGAGAAGCATTGGCATGTGTCGATTATCCGAGCTCAACTAAAGATGGCTCGATGGAATGAGCTGTCATGTATACCTCAGGGGAGTATACTTCACATGATTCTAACATTTGTAGTTGGTGCGTTGCGCTCTTTTTCCTCACCAAAGTCTTTGTTTTTCCCACGGGGTTTTATTTGACTTGGAAAGGTTTTTTATCGAGGCAACACCTTGTGCACCATGTTAGTATTAGCGTTCGACACAGGGGGAGTGTTCCGGGAAATCCTTCCCGTATTGGTGTCTTACCTAATACTAGTTGTAGGGGGATAAGAGTTATGGAAGGTTCTGGACTCTTCCATAAGTAGTTGGATCCTGTTAGATGTCTTACCTTAACTAGGAATCCTATGTATGGAAAGACTCTCTTTGTAATGCCTATATAAAGGCCCCTCTATTCATTGTTATCAATACAATTGATTTGCTGTCTTTACTTTTCTCCTCAAACACTATTTTTTTTCTTTGATTTTTTATTTTATTTTATTATTATCAAAATTAATAATTTCTATTATTTTTATTTATTATATTACTATTATTTATGATTAAAAATAATTACGACATAATGTAATAAATAATAAATACGAAAAATACGATCAACATTGATAAATAAACTATTCCATTACATTATCTGGTCATCAAATCTAATCAAGATTGTACCATTTCTCCATATGGATCAGCTCATCTTTTACAATCTTCACTCACATTATTACACCATAACATTAGGATTGGTGGTACAGGATAATCGGAGTTCAAAAAAACTTAAACAAAATGATTATTAGTAACTAATGCAATTGCTATATGTTGACGTTGAAATGAAATTAGAGCGGGCCTAAATGGCAAGTGTGTAAAACAACTTTCACTAACAGGAGTAAATGCATGCAACACAATATTTTATCGTGTTGAAAATGACAACCCCGTGCATAATATCCATCCAGCTCCATTGTGGTGCCGGAGATTCGAAGAAATTTAGTGCCCGCGTCATATTATTGGCAGCACCTCTTCCAAAAAAAAACACGAGCGTAGAACTCCATATTCTGTTCAATTTCATAGTAAATATCTGCCTGAAACTGCTTCCAACCATCTTCTGCATTATACCCGACTTGTGCGGCTATCGCCCTGTTCCCACAGTTACCATCCCCAAGAACATCTATCGTATGACTGACATGACTCCAATATGCACTTGGCATTTGTTTGATATATGGATCATTGATTCCTTTTGCTGAATTTCGTGTACGAGTGTTCGTAGACTCAAAGAAAGAACGCATCCTTGGCTGACTTTGCTCTTTTTTACTAGTCCGACCTTTGTTTTTTGTGTTGTAGGTTGGTTCTTGATATTTGCAGTTAGATGGATCGGCCATGTCAATCATTTTATCTAACATATGATATCTCATAGTTGGATCCATTTTATCCAACTGCGTCTTTAACGTTGTCATTCTTAGGGGTGGGCATGGGACGGGATGGGACAGGCCTGGGGTCATCCTGTAACACCCCGAGATATTCGGAATAATTACAGCGCCGTAAACCCTTTAGGTAAGGATTTACAAGGCTAATTTTAAAAGGAGTGTAAATATAATCCAATCGTACAACTGAAGTTCAAATACAGATTTGAAGCAACCGATCAAATGAGTTAACTTATACAACCATATCGAAAAGACGTTATTAAAAACAGACGTACTCGAGTACTAAATAGACCAAGAATACAAATCACAATAACAATAAACATCAACCACATCACTGAGCCATTTCATCGTCCTGTCGGTACTGTGGTTGCTTCCCTGCTCCTCGGCTACCTGAACATCAAAACAATGTCCACCCCCGAAGGGGTTAGCAAAACAATGCTAGTACAAGTATCGTGAAACATAAATCAACAATGCATCATAAAACATGCAAAACGGACTTCCGCCACCGGAATCCAACGATGCGAATCCTCACGATTCCATCAACACAGTACAGGGTAATCCAGCGATCCAGCGCCCTTGGTATAGATCCCCATGATGATCCCGTCGGACCAACGCATGGTGGAAAACCCGTCCAGCGATCCAGCGCCCTCAGCATAGATCCCCATGATGATCCCGTCGGACCAACGCATGGTGGACATTCGATCCAGCGCCCTCAGCATAGATCCTCATGATCCCCTCGGATCATTTATACCATAAATCAATCAACTATGCATACATATATGCATTTCAATATGTTCATCCATACGAACAAATAACAACGAATACCATGAGAAATTTCAGAAATACATCTCATATTCAACAACATGAGCAAAACCACAAACATGATCAAAGTTTCAATATAAATCGAACTCGACATATGATACTTGCCTCGAAAATGGCAAGAATGGAATACTTAAATGATCTCAACACACTCAAAGGCCGCCTCCTTCGATCAACGTAACAAGCTCGAACCTTAACAAAAGGAATGATATACAAATCATCTCAAGTCGAACGATGGCCTAGCAATTCGGTCTACGGCCAAAAAGCTCAAAATAAACAATCTGCCTGGACTGCTTAGCGTGCGCTACGTACTCTACGTAACGTGCGCTAAGCCTGCCTGTTAGCGTACGCTATCGTATAAGCCTAGCGTACGCTATCCACGGACTGACAGTTTGACTCGGCTGATCTCATAACGTACGTTACGTATGTAATCGTGCGTTAACTTAACCCCGATAGCGCACGTTAACTAACGTATGTTAGCGTGCGCTAATCGTGCATGGCAGATCACTACTGACAGAAAACTGGGTTGAATGGTGATGAACTCATGAATTCTCTGGTGATAAAACAAGTCATCCTCAAGCATATCATGCTAATAACGTTGTGGAAGTTCTATGATTATGAGATACAAATATACGGATAATCATCTCAACATCATAATTCATCTTCGATCTTCAAGAAAATACTCTAAGTTCCGTTCGTCCTACGTTCCAAAACGCATGATTCCAATGTGTAAAACGTAACAACTAGTTAAATCCATCTACTGATCACAAATAGGTTTGAAGCTTCAGAATATGCTAGGAGTTCAAACACCAAGAGGTTCAATGGTTTATACGGTGAATAAGTATCGAAACATCGAAAATATCCTTCTACACATGATGTTTGACTACTTAAGAATCTAACTGACAAGATAAGCATGATCAAACGTCCTTTAGAACACTACTAGTATTGGTGAAGAATCACCTACCTCAAAGTAGTGAAGAACACGGAGGAAATCGAAGCAATCCAACACCGAAGGCTTGAACACCAATCTCCAATGATATACGATCTTCAATCACGAACTAGGATGTTGATATGAAGTGTTTAGGATGAAGGAAGTTATGCTCTAAGTGTAAGAATTCGGGTATGAGAGAAGAAGGAACTGAAATCACGAATAGGATGCTGTCCTATTTATAAGAAATGGCTATTAGCGCGCACTAGTCCCTGCTCGTAGCGTGCGCTAACGGCTCACTGACTTAACTGTACTCAACACTTAGCGCGCGCTATGCACATGCCTGTAGCGTGCGCTAAGGCGTTGACTCGGCTTTTCCCGAAAGCCGTCCAGGTTCATCCCGACACGATCCGACAAGGGTCCCCCGGCCAGATCTCACCTACCGCATGTCTCAATCAAATTGACCACGCATAGCGTGCGCTAATGTTCCTTTGTAGCGTGCGCTATGGAGTCCATGTTAGCGTACGCTACACATAGCCAATAGCGTGCGCTACATGCGCAGAATTACAATTTTTAAATCACATACATGAAATCATACGCTCGACAACATCGGATTATGAAATACGGAGAATAATACCCAGATCAAGTACAACGATTACAATATCACAAGTTCCAAATACATATCAGAAATCTCGGGTATTACAGTTTCTATCTCCTTTGTATACTAAGGGAGTTAGGATCAATTATTTCTCTTGATTCAACTAAACATGACCACCAAAGCTTGTAACATGTATAATAAACCCTTTATGGGCTAAGTAATCTTTAGTTGGGATTATAAACAAGGTTAGTCATGTTATTTATGTTTGTATAAAGATCTATTATGAATTACTTATTATTGTGTGTGATTTTCATTGTTTGAACAATCTTTATTTATTTGGCCAATAAATGACGATATTAATGGTCTTCATATGTTTCGAAAGAAAATATGTTTGATTAGATCAAATGATCTTCACTCTAAGTTGTTCTAGGGGATAGAAATATACCCCTAGTCCTTAGATGATTCTTTGAGTTATTTTCATAAATCCTAATGCTATGTATTGAAGCCAATCAACATAGAAATATAGTGGATTGATTCAATATGTAAGGGGCGTTTTATAGTTCGAAAGAGAAACCGTCTTTTTAAGGAAAATCGAATCTACACAACATAATAAGTAAATTCATCTTATGATCTCCAATACATCTTTTATAACTAATGACGAACTAAGTTTGTAATCCCAACTATTTCATTTTATCAATAATCAATCTATTATTATTACTATCTTTTTATTTCCTTATAATATTAGAACTATTATTGCAATTTCTTTGCAATTACCAAACCAAACTTTTTAATTGTGTGTTTCACTCATCTTAAGTATCTATAATAATAGACTAATAGTGTATAATTCAAATTATAACAAAACTTCCTTGTGGGATCGATAAACCGGACTCAAAAAGTCCACTTTACTACTTGATACGATATCGTGCACTTGCGATAGTTACACTAAAAGCGTGTCAAAGTGCATACCCAAAAGGAGAAAAATTTAAAAATCTTTAGATCGATCCCTGCCCGATGGGACATTAAGACTACAGCGATGCATGTATCCTGTAATCTTAATGATATTTCTACCTTTGACCTCTTCTCTGACCTCAAAGCCTTTGAGTATGATATTGACAGGAGAGAAAAGGCCGAAGAGTCACCTGCCAAGACTACAGCACTGGCCGCTGTATCTGACAGAAGACACAGCTCTGCACCCAGCACATTTAAATCCGCACACAAGACTGTAGACAGCGATGATGACATCCTGTCACAAGATGAAATGGCCCTGCTTATGCACAAATTCAAAAATTCATTAAATAGTCTGGAAAGACTCCATATAGGCCTAAGTCTTTTCACAAGATAACTTCTGAATCTCTCTCCTCTGACGATTCTAACCTATGCTATAATTGTAGGAAACCCGGACATTATGCAAATAAGTGTCCACATCTGAAAGTACAAAAGTTTCCAGAAGCTGAGCAACAAGAAAAGGACGAAAGAAAACGCGTCTGGAAAAACAAGCTCAAGGCTCTGATTGGCGAACCAGAAGCCCAGTCAGCGTTGAACAAGACCGAGGAGTGCCTTCAGGCTATCACTGACAGTGATTCCTCCAATGATTTGAAAATAAAGCATATATGTGCTTTATGGCCAAAGAAATACATGACGATGAGGATATCAATGATGAAGTAAGTTCAAATTCAACTACTCCTGTAAATACATCGCATACCTTTGAAAATATGTTGAATGAATTGAAAAAAATTCAAAAGGCCCATGAGACCTTAAAACGAGAAAACATACAGCTCGAAATTTCAAACTTAGAGCTTGTTGTTGCCCAAAATATTTATCCGAAGATTAATACTGCTGGAAGACGGACAACAAACAACAATTGCGGGAGCACTTCCGAGAGAAGATAAATAATACAAGATTTGCCGGGTTTGTTAGGCCCGGGCTTGAATGCTCTCGCGAGATGTTATTAATACGAATATTCGTGGATACAAGTATTAATGAGAGAAATCTAAATACAATGAGTGTAAAAAGACTCTGCTAATCCGGCTCTTGAGCGAAGCTTGGTGTTCTTCGTCCGTAGATAATCGCTTGAGGAGAAAAGTAGGGAGAAGTAAGACCAAAGAAAAGGCTGTTGCCAAGAGTTGGATGTTAGCCAAGTCTTTGGGTATTTAGCTTGTTTTGTGTATGTAATGTCCGAATGCTCGAGAGAAACTCAAGGAAGTCTGAAGGAGTGTCCAAGTGCGGGTGCCTTGCTTATATAGGGGCGGCGGGTCACATCTGTAGTGGCGATCGCTGCCCGGCCATTAAAATAATCTGCCGACCGCGGCCAATATAATAATGTGCCGATCTCTGGTGTCGGGCTAAAGTCCAAATAAGATCTTTGTTTGTCGGGCTAAAGTCGAGAAGAGGCCCACGGCTTTGGGCGGTCGATAAGGAGCCATCACGTGTCGGAGTCGATCAACATGTGGCCCTACCGACAAGCTTTCGGCTTTGTCGGCTGGTGGAGGGAATCTGTCAGATTGTGGTCAATGGCCCGGGATTCGCGGATCTTGTCCCGGCCTTTGCACATGGTGCCAGTCCTGGTGCTCGGCCTTTGCCGACTGGATGTCCATCGGTGGTGATCGACATGAGGCGGTCGTCCCTGGATGGTCTTCGGAGGCCGCCATCGGCCAGTGGATGGAGGTCGCCAAGGGGTCGGTCGCCAAGGTAGATCGCCAGGTGCCGAGAGTCGGTCGATCGCCAAGGGTCGATCGTCGAGTACTGAGAGGCGATCGTCTTGATGTCGATCGCTCGGCACCGGGATTAAATCTGAGCCCTTCGGTTGCTTGATCTAGCATGTCCATTGTAGGTTAAGGCTCGGTCGCCGGAGTTCTTTGGTCGGCAGACTTGCCTTGGTCGCTCGGCAGTGACTCGGTCGCCCGTCCTCCTAGTCGATCGCCGGTCGGAAGGTGTTAAATCTTGACACAACAATTGCCCCCCAGCTTGCTCCTATGTTGAAGACATGGGGCGAGGTGGTTCTTGCTGGCGATCGTGTCTGGATGAGGACGGGCGGTCTGAGCTGACTTAGGACTCGGACTTGGGCTATCATGGTCGATTGGCTTAGCTATCTTTCGGTCTCGTACCTGCAAAAAACAACATTGGCCGATCCCCCATGGAAACTTGGTGGTTTCGCTTGTTTTGAGGAATCGTGCACAGTCGCGGAGATCGATGGACCGACCCCATGACCGTGTCTTGATGCACGAAGACAATGAGTGTCCCGTGACTCACTTTATTATGAGGGTCCTCTGTTAGGCTGCGCCTCGCCTTGTTTTTAAACGAAAGGCGTGCGGTCTTGGTCTAGAGGAGTCCTTGCGCGGGGCAGCGTCGGATGAATCAACTCCACGCCCGCGGCTTGTTAGCTGCTTCCACCTCGGCCCGGCCATGGAGATGGCCGACCTCGACGGTGTACGTTGAGACGGGGTTGTGGAATGAGTCCACTGATTAATGTTGGAGGGCCCTCCGACTACGCTGGCCTCGTATTTAAACGAAGGCGGGCGATCTCGGCCGAAAGGGACCTTGCATGACCGAAGCAGCCGGTTCCATCGACTGCCAGGGCCATGGCTTTATGATGCGCGGTGGAGGCGATCTTATGCCTTAGTCCGTTATGTTATATGCTGGACTGTAGATGGCGATCGTGTCCACCGGGTTGTTGATGAAGTTGCGATCTGGCCGGATGACTGGCGATCACCGCTCGGCAGCCGATCGCTTTATTCGTAGGTCGGATATCGGCGATCGGCGGGAGCCAGTCCCTTATTTAGAATGTTGGACTGTAGGCGGTGAGCGAGTCCTCCGGCTCTTCTGGATAGTAGCAATCGGGCTGGAAGATTGGAGGTCGTCGCTCGGGCTGGGAGACTGGAGGTCGTCGCTCGGGCGCCGGCCGATCTACTCCTAGGCTGAGAAGAAGCCTTTGCCTGGACAGGAAATCTGCGGCTCTAGCCCGGAAGGCCGCGTAGGTCGTCGGCAGGGTCTTCGTGAGATGCCTGAACATAGGCGAGAAGCCACGGAAACCTCCTAGGACCGCGTAGAGGGCGGTCTCATCGCTTACGGGCTCGCCGTTGACGATGATCTCGTCAACACGGTCGCTGTATGCCGAGTCGGTCTCCAGTTCTCCTTGCTCGATTTGCATCATGCGATGGCGACCTTACGGCCGGGCGACCTGGTGGCGAAGTGTTCCGTGAAGACGTGCGCCGGCTCGTTAAAGGAGCCAATGGACCGAGGTGGCAATGAAGTGTACCACCGGTGGCGAGTCGTCCCGAGTGTCGGAGGAACATTCGGCACACAGTCGCGTCGATGCCCCACACCCGGTCATGTAGATGTTGAACTTGTGCAGTGTGCTTGGGGGTCCGATCGCCCTTGGTACACGGGTGTCTTAGGAGGGGCGATCGTGTCTTTGCCAAGGGGCGAGCTCGATGTCGATCGCGGCGGCTCGCTGTGAGGCGATCGTCCTCACGGCGCTTTGCCGGATTGCGAGAGCGCCTTCATGTCGTCAATCGGCGTTGCATTGCGGCGATCGCCGCGGCTCGGCTGCTCGTGGATCGGCTTTGGGAGCGGGGGCCGAGGCGATCGTGTACCGACCTCCGGACCCCACTGCTGCCGACATCGGGAATCTGGCGAGCGGGAGCCAGGCGGCTGGATCGTGCAGTGGGAGCCGGGTAGGCCGAGCTCACGGTGACGGACACCAACTCCGTCGTCTCGTAGCCGAGGCCGGGCGCCCGGTCGCGAGTCGGGTCGGCGCCTGAGCGATCGAGACAGACGTGCCCACTGCCGAGCGCCTATTGTTGCGGGCGAGAGCCTCTGGCGGTGCTCGGCCGGTAGTGCCTTGAGCTTCGCTTGATCTTCGGCGAGAGGCCGGGGCGGTAGCCGGAGCGCGTCGAGTGCACTCTGTCGCTCTGAAGGACGGCGAGGCCCCTTCGATCTGTTCCTTGGTTCGGAACCGTCGGCGAGGCTCGGGCCGCCTTCCCGGGGCGTGGTCGCGCCTCCGGCCGCGGCGGCTACCTTCCACCATCGGTGCGGCTCGGGCCGGGGCCAGGCAGAGTCTGGCCCGGGCAGCGGCTTTCTTGACGGAGGCGGAAGACATGATTTACGAAGGATTTCTTTGAAGTGCGGTGAGTGTCACTTCAAGTATACGCCCAGAAGCAGTGAGTGTTCTTCGGGACGGTAGGTGTAAAAATCGAGGTTGGATTGCCCTCCTTCTAGCGCCATTGTTGTTGCCCAAAATATTTATCCGAAGATTAATCTGCTGGAAGACGGACAACAAACAACAATTGCGGGAGCACTTCCGAGAGAAGATAAATAATACAAGATTTGCCGGGTTTGTTAGGCCGGGCTTGAATGCTCTCGCGAGATGTTATTAATACGAATATTCGTGGATACAAGTATTAATGAGAGAAATCTAAATACAATGAGTGTAAAAAGACTACGCTAATCCGGCTCTTGAGCGAAGCTTGGTGTTCTTCGTCCCGCCGATAATGCGCTTGAGGAGAAAAGGCCGGAGAAGTAAGACCAAAAGAAAGTGCCAAGAGTTGGATGTTAGCCAAGTCTTTGGGTATTTAGCTTGTTTGTGTATGTAATGTCCGAATGCTCGAGAGAAACTCAAGGAAGGCTGAAGGAGTGTCCAAGTGCGGGTGCCTTGCTTATATAGGGGCAATGGGTCACATCTGTAGTGGCGATCGCTGCCGGCCATTAAAATAATCTGCCCGACCGCTGGCCAATATAATAATGTGCCGATCTCACGGGTGTCGGGCTAAAGTCCAAATAAGATCTTGTTTGTCGGGCTAAAGTCGAGGAAGAGGCTGCCACACTTTGGGCGGTCGATAAGGAGCCATCACGTGTCAGTCGGTCAACATGTGGCCCTACCGACAAGCTTTCGGCTGTCAGTGGTGGAGGGAATCAGCCAGATTGTGGTCAATGGCCCGGATTCGCGGATCTTGTCCCGGCCTTTGCACATGGTGCGATCTGGTGCTCGGCCTTTGCCGTGGATGTCCATCGGTGGTGATCGACATGAGGGGTCGTCCTGGATGGTCTTCGGAGGCCGCCATCGGCCGGTGGATGGAGGTCGCCAAGGGTGGTCGCCAAGGTAGATCGCCAGTGCGAGAGTCGGTCGATCGCCAAGGGTCGATCGTCGAGTGCGAGAGCGATCGTCTTGATGTCGATCGCTCGGCACCGGATTCGTCACAGGCCCTTGATTGCTTGATCTAGCATGTCCGCTGGGTTAAGGCTCGGTCGCCAGGTTGCTGGTCGGCAGACTTGCCTTGGTCGCTCGGCAGTGACTCGGTCGCCCGTCCTCCTAGTCGATCGCCGGTCGGAAGGTGTTAAATCTTGACACAACAGAGCTAAAAGTTGAAAATGATATGCTGAAAAACAACTATGAAAATATGTCAATCGATTGCGAAAATAGCAAGGTCACACTTGAAAAACTCATGGAAAGCAATCATAAACTTCCCCACGATCTAAATGAGACTAAGTCTCATAATGAGAGCAAGACAAATGACTTTACTTTACTCGAAGTCAAAGTAAAAACTCTCGAGAAGTGAGAAGGAGAATTAGAGATCATCCTGAGATCTTTCGAGAAATCATCTAAATGGATGGAAGAAATTCTAAGCACTGGGTAACATGCCCATGATAAAAGTGGCTTAGGGTATAACTCATTCTCCCATAAGGGAAAGTCTAGTACGGTATTCGTCAGGGGTGTGGAATCTATTCCTGTACCTGAAGAAATTCCAAGTCCTGCAAAGGTTACAGCTGCCCCTCGTACAGAGAAGGCTGCGATTCCGACACCAAGATCATATCAAAGACAGCAGAAACCTCAGCCACCCAGAACTGTAAGGTGTAATCAACATCATGCTCCCCGAGCATATCAAAAGCGCCAACAGCCATCTAGACAGAAGGCTGTATCCAAATATCAAATAAAAACACCGCAGTACTATCAACAGTACAGTGGCCTAGATATTGGACACAAGAGCCCCATTATCCATCAAAGAAGCAGATCGCCGCGCAGTATCAACAACAGCTCTGGGAATCTAACTGGATACCCAAAAGACAAGATGTAAGATCTAAGAAAATAGCTCCACCTCCTAGACGACAATCATGCTGGAACAATAACCCTAAATTTCATATGCATGATTATCATGGTTACAGCGACTAAGTACTTTGCTCACGTACACACACACAAAAATGGACCAAAAGTAACCTAGAACAAACCTATTGTTGTCAGGCAAATTTGGGTACCAGAAGGCACTAACGTACATGGAGCCAATAATCTAAAGGGACCTAAATCTACTTAGTCTCTTTTATTATATGATATCAAAGAGAAGGACACCTGGTGATTTGATAGCGGATGTTCTTAGCACATGACAGGAGATGTAAGCAAACTGTTAGATTATGTAGAAAGTCGCTGTCCAAAAATGCGCTTCGGTGACAAGTCCAAAGAAAGAACAAGAGGGAAGGGAACCCTGCTTGTAGGAAAGTTCAAAGTCACCGACATAGGCTATGTTGAAGGCCTAAAGTACAATATACTTAGTATTATCCAGTTCTGTGATAAACAGTTCTCGATGAAATTCAGTATAGACCACTGTAGAGTGAAGGACATCAAATACCAAGGAAATCGTACTCACATGAAGCAGGTCAGGTAACATGTATATTGCTGACTGGAAGACTACGAGCTCCATTTTTTCTTGTTTTGTTGCCAAAGGTACTACAGATCAAAGCTGGCTATGACACAGTCACACATCAACTTCAAGGCGATCAACAAACTAGCTAGACAGTGAATGGTTAGAGGTTTGCTCATTGTGTCATTCCGTAAAGACAGCATCTGCGGACCCTGTCAGAAAGGCAAACAAGTCAAAACCACCCTGGAAAGAAAATCATATCTATCCACCCATAGGGTTCTGGACATGCTACATATGGATCTCTACGGTCCTGTAGACCCTGCAAGCTTGGCAGGTAATAAATACTGTCTCGTTATTGTTGATGATTTTTCCAGGTATGCTTGGACAATATTTCTCCGCAAGAATAAAGAAACCATAACGAAGTTGCCTGAGTACCTAAGAAAGCTTCAGAATGAGAAAGGGTTGAGTATCGTGTCCATTCGTTCCGACAGAGGTAATGAATTCACAAATCGCTTTATAGAGAAATACTGTTTAGACAATGGAATACAACACGAATACTCAGCAGCCCGGACTCATCAGCAAAATGGTGTTGCCGAGCGAAAGAATAGAACACTCAAAGAAGCAACAAGAACCATGATTGCAGTAAGCAAGTTGCCACAGCAGTTCTGGGGCGAAGCAACCAATACAGCGTGATATACACAGAACTGTTATATCATCAATAAGCATCACAAGAAAATAGCCTATGAGGTATGGAATAATAAAACTCCATTAGTTGCATCCTTTCATATCTTTGGATGCAGGTGTTACATTCTGAATAATGGGAAAGACCAACTCAATACCTTCGACGAAAAATCTGATGAACAGATATTTGTAGGATACTCCTCTGTCAGCAAACACTACTACAAAAACAGCTTTTACTGACACTTAGTTTCTGACACTTTATCAAAAGTGTCAGTAACTTCAGACATTTGTCTCATTTTTTATTTTTAACATAATTGTGTCATAAGATACTGACACTTAAGTATCAGTAAATTGAGTATCAAAACTTACTGACACTTAAAATATCAATAATAAAAAAAAATGTACATCCCAGGGATAGAACCTGGGACGTGGTGATATCATCACCAAACAGAAACCAATTCAGCTACATGAATAATTTACATTGATTCACAATATTATATACAATAACCATAACAATGAATATTAATTAGTAATCAATATTAAGAACCAATATTATAGAAACCGTAAAACACTTAACCCTAATTCATCTTCTTTCGCAGCCTCCCTTCTCCCGTAACACGTTCTTTCATCTTCTTCCTTAGAGTTGCAGTGCCAAATCCCCCATAACCCCAAATTCTGATTCTCCTACTTCTATCCCAATCGAATTCAATCCCTTTACCACAAAACCCTAAAGCTTTCAGATTATAATTATCCCGTAAAAGTTAAATAAAACAGCTATATTTGGCTATTGAATCCGCGCTCGGTAGCTCGATGTGGGAATAGCTTGTATGTTACTTCAGCATGCACGGTAAATTCCTAATTTTTGGTTAATTTTTAGTACTTCTTGCAAGATTATATAGTTTCTAATCTATTTATGGACAACTTTAGTTAAATAATATGATTATTTTTGTGTTGTTTTGAGTAGTGACTTTGAACTTGATTTTATGATTCTTTATATGTGTGTTTTCACTGTTTAATTTTCACAATTTTTTGATGCATTTTACAATTTTATAATTAATTAGTTTTATGAAGAAAACCCTAGAATTTGTATTAATCTTTGATATTGTATTTTTGTTTCTGAAATTTTTCATCTGGTGAGATTGTTAAATTTTGGGTTTTATTTTCGATTTGCTGCGGCCGTTGTTTTTGCAAGAAAAACTCCATGTCTGGTAGGCTTGTAAAATGCAAGAAAAAGTTTTTCAAAAGCGACTTTACATGCTAGTTTTCAACATTGATTGAGAATCGGCATTTTTAAGTTCCTTCGGGTCCACATTGTTTGTGTAACTTCGTGTTTTTGTGGTTTGAGATCATTGTTGGCGGCTTGACGTTCTCTTACTCCAGTTGCGGTATCTATTTCTCGGTCTAAATATTTCGGATGCGAGTGATTTTTTCAAAAAATCTGCTTTATGTGTTTAAGTAAATTTCCTGTTGCTTTCCTGTTATTTCTTGTAATGATTATATTAAACTCTAAATCTGCTCTTATGTATTTCGTTGGGGTTTTGATTGTAGTTTGTAACAACTATCGTTAAACTTGTTAAAGAGGGGGCAGTCTCGAGTTGAACACGAAGGTAAGCATAGTTTCCCAATTCTAATAACAGATTGTAACACCCCCAATCCACTCAGGGATATTACACGCCGTAGACCCTCTCCTCGAGGATCTACCAGGCTGATAACTAAAATCAAACATCTAAACATCGCCTTTAAGGCTAAAATGACTCAGTAGACCGACTTGGTCTTTCAATAATAACATACAACTCAATTCCAAACACATACCCACGCAGGGGTCAAAATACAATAAACTCCCGTACAACGGGGAAAAGATACTGCAGCGGAAAAGAAAATACAACTAGACCAATACGACATCAACGGATCCTCGTGTGATTAATATCGTTCATCTTTCATCATCCTTCGTGCCGACCCTGTGCTATGCTCCAAAACCTAAATGCAAAAATAGACATCCACCCCCCGAATACTCGGGGGTTAGCAAAACTCCACTGTTTTGCTAGTGCAAGTATGTAACACCCCCAAAACCGACCGGGAATATTACAGCGCCGTGGGCCCCATATTGGAACCCACAAGGCTAAAATCATTTTCGCAAACGTTTAAAAATGTCAAAAAGCCCTTTGAAAGTACACACACACGCACAGCGGATAAAAACTCAGTTTCAAGAATATCGAAAGCCATTTTAAATATACACACACATCGGATAAAACACAATTAATTACATTTGCAGCGGAATTATAAAAACCAGAAAGAACACTCGAATCCCAACAACTACGCCATAGCGGTATCAGGAAAGCTCATCCCTTCACGACCGCTACTAGCTCGAACTCCGAGTACCTAAAAGATAAAGCCCACGACGGGGTCAGCCATAATACTCAACAATGATAACGATCACATCACAAAAACAATACATATCAATGTAATTACAAGGTAAGAATAATTCCAATATGATCTCACCGAAGTAACCTTACCAACCTGTCACAACCATAACAATCAAATCTTACCATATTCCACGCCTCGTGTCCTTAAGTGATGAATGAATTCAAAAGTAACCACATCTTGTATCGAAAGCGATACCAAAATTCCCAAGTGATCAAATCTCAATTATACAATGATTTGGCCATGAATAACTCTGTCGGCTGGGTCGCACAATCAGATCCCAATACTGATAGAAACTGATATCACACGATACATCTGCAAATCAACTGTCCCGAAACAATGGCAAGTCCCGGATATCAATACAAGGCGTGAATGCTCACACAATCAATAATGATAAACAATCAATGCATCACAACGGAATTATCAATGACATGATATTTCCACACAAGATCGACAAAGGATCAACCACGAACGAGAATACCATGATGTGGTAACTCCAACAAGATCAATAGAAGTTCGACGACCGAGAATACAGCGACATGGTAAGGATCAGCGAAGAATCAATAACCGAGAATGCCGATGACACGGTAAGGGTTAATGAAGGATCAATAACAAGATCAAAAGAGTCGACAACCGAGAAATACCAGCGGTCTGATAAACTCGATAAGATCAATAAAGGGTCAACAACTGAGAATACCGACGACACAGTAAACTCTAGCAAGATCAATAAGGACCAATAACCGGGAATACCAACGATACGGTAAACTCCAACAAGAGTAATGAGGAATCGACAACCGAGAATACTTACGACATGGTAAACTCCAATAACATCAATCAAGGACTAATAACCAAGAATACCAATGGTGAGACAACTCCCAAACGGAATCAATAAGGATCAATAACGAGCGAGATTACCAATGGCGGGGTGAACTCCAAGCGAGATTTACAAAGGATCGATATCAATGAGTTGACCATCGATATGGTAACTCCGAGCGAGATTAATAAAGGTTGAATGGTGACGGATACGAGAGAATAAAATCGTCCACCATATACAAATCATATATACGGAGTTTCAAAGACAATCCGAATATCAAGCAGATCGATTATACATGGATTGTGAGCGACCAATCAATAAGACTCAAGATGGGCGTCACGATACGCTCGATCCGGACATGTGTCCGTGTACATACCAACCACGAGTATTGATCAATACACGCTGGTCTCGTACCTAATCAGCCTCACGAAATCGTCTCGTGTGCGGTTCATATGAGGTCGAAACCAACACATGCTACACGTGCCCGTCCGAAAATCCTACACATGAACGATCATAACGTATCGACTCGGATATGCCACGATACAACATGACAACAGATCTCGAAGAAACGCATGTCCAACAAGGATCAGAAGATTTTCCAAGAGGGCAACGATGACTCGATCATGAAAGACCGACATGACCACAATGTCGTATTCCGTCAGACAATAGTCCACAGCATGCTCAACAATGTATATAATAATAACACATAAACTCCCAAGGCAGCAGCCAAGGGTCACGGAAGCATCTACTCAGGAATACTCCGGACAATATCACATAAACTCCCAAGGCAACGTGAGGGTCACGGAAGCATCTACTCGGGAATACTCGGACATAGGTGCCATTTAGGTCTTATCCCTAACACATTTCCATTCGGGTACCATACGGGTTTTATCCCCAACACATCGGCCCCACAGATTACGGCTCAAGAAAGAGCACTTCACAAAACGTAACAAACAATGGTGCACATTCATCGTATGAAATATCAACACACACATGCAAAAATGCAACATGATGATTATCATATTCTAACAGTATTAATTTACCTCAAGCTGGAGACGCTAACCTTTCCACGACCAATCGCCCTGAACGAATACGGTTTATCCGAAAATCCAAAATGATGTACAGTCCATAACTAATACCAAACCACCGTCCCGGGTTCAACATCGACACGATAACTAACCTTGATATCCAACTTGTCAGGAAATAGACCAAATTATATTTCACGTTCCCATTTCCACCAGACATCCTTAAAATCATATACATTATGATTTATCTTACATACCACCATTCCGACAATTCATATATTCCATAATACCATTGCTATATGAATCATAAATGAAATGAAAACGAAATCATTTATTAACATTATGGCCGAGCAAGCATAACTTGCCTTGATACCAATTCGGCGAAGCGCTATCCATCCCGCCGTCTTCGTCTACAAGCTCCGCATGACACAGCGGTTAACTTCGCGATCACTAAACGCAACCTAATGCAATAATCGATTAACGATCGTTGATAACAATTAACAACGAAATGACCAACTAATCAAACTCGATGGTTCAACGATATCTCGATCATACGAAACCAACCCATATCAACTCTTAACAATACAGACACAAGCGAAATTCGGTGTTGATAATCTAATAATGTCTTCAACATATAGTTCATATAACGCAAGAATCGTAACAACAAAACCATAATCATCTTCATACGAATCCTTCTTCAACGATAACATCAAAATCCGAATTCAATGAGAGGATTATCGAACATACCTCTTGAAGATGAAATACACAAGTAATCACTTGTTTTGAATAGCATGGTGCGAAGAAATCGACAAAGGGGAAGGGTACCGATTCAACTTCCTTCAAAAGATCATTCCTAAATCACAATAATATCAATTCAATCACCATCCATGTGAAAACGTATAGAATTTCCCAAGTTCTACTCATTGAGGCATTTCATCGAACACTTAGAAGGCATAATCGATTTAATCATTTTAACGAAGAAATACTCGAATTTGTTCCACAAAACTTCAAGAGTATCGAATGATTACGAGTATACAATCAAGTTCTATCAATAATCCGAATCAAAATGGAGCAAATCGGCCAAAACACCAAGAAACCTCAAGAACATCCAAAAATCAAGAGTTCATGTGTTCTTACCTTGATCCGGGTGGAGGATGATGTTAATCCATGATTCCAACTTCCAAAACATGTTGTTATAACTTCATTCTACTCAAAACCATCATATTTCTTTGAAGAAATCGCGGAAGGAGCGAAGAAAAATGGAAAATGATAAGGGTGACTCGGTCGGGCCTTATATAGGCGAGACACTGCCGGCGATTACGTACGTAACGCCGTAGTGGCTTACGTGCGTAGCGGCGGCCTACCCTCTTGTCCCGGATTTGTTCGGCACCCTTACGTCGTAGCGGCGGCCCCCTTACGTCGTAATCGGCCATTACGGCCGTGGCAACCTTGCCTACGTCATGTCGGCGATCCTAGCCCCGAGTCACTGCCGACCATGCTCGGCCATCCCAGCGAGTCACGTCCGGCCATGCTCGGCCATCCCAACGAGTCACGTCCGGCCATGCTCGGTCATCCAGGTCATCTCGGCCACGACTCGGCCAGTCGCCCGTAACGTCGTAACACTTGTTCCGTTGCGTCGTATCGTCACGTTGACTTGCTACGATCTTATACTCGTATTACGTCGTAATACACCTGTATAACGTCGTAACTCCATCCGTTGACTCACTGTCCACATCGCGCGAAAATGCCGACAAGACTGTATGCGATTCCTCTTGTTACGTCGTAATACCTTACGCTTAACGTCGTAACACGTACCACTTAGCGTCACGTTATCTCAAAGTCTTAACGTGCGTTAACGAGATCCATACTTAGCCGTTTCCGGCAATTCTGTCCAAGCGTCTCGACATAACAAATATGAACATACGACATCTTGAACACATATACGAAATCCGAAAGTATTCTCATACAGTGCGTCGATGCACGATATCCTCAATTACAAGCTATCGACCAAGTACGGAAATCGGACAAATACTCATACGGTATATCCGACATCGAAAACACAACAAGCATGTAATATCCTAGAATCAAAATACCCTCGATAGACATCTTGCACGATTGTCATGGTTTCCAAAATTATCCACTCATATCGTGTCGGTCCCACTGCATGCAGTACATCCCGGATAAAATAATGCGAAAAATTCATAGTGAAATTCTAGGATATTACATATACACCCACTTAAATAAGTTTCGTCCTCGAAACTCAACACTGTCATAATCGGTATCTCAATCCGAAATATCTCAAAATCACGACACCATGCTCAAATAATCATCATCAAAATTGAAATAAGCGAAAGAACATACTTACAGTCCGTGAAGTCGATGATCTTAGTGATACCTGACATCGACTCCCATACAAAGTCTCAACACACTAACAACACACCGGCATCGCAATTCTGACAATTTGAAAATATTTCAAAAATTTTGAAACCTCGAAATCGATTTGACTCAAAAGTCGGAAAATCATTTTCAAAGTCACGCTACTACTTAGGTAGAGCCACATAACACACACGCCGGGTTTCACGAAACCCAAGCTCCGATACCATTTTACCAACACCCCAAAACCGGCCAAGGGAATATTACAGTAGCCGTGGGCCCCATATTGGAACCCACAAGGCTAAAATCATTTTAAGCGTTTAAAAATGTCAAAAGCCCTTTGAAAGTACACACACACGCACGGCGGATAAAAACTTCGATTTCAAGAATATGAAAGCCATTTTAAATATACACACACATCGGATAAAACACAATTAATTACATTTGCGGCGGAATTATAAAAACCGGAAAGAACACTCGAATCCCAACAACTACGCCATAGCGGTATCACCTGGAAAGCTCATCCCTTCACGACCGCTACTAGCTCGAACTCCGAGTACCTAAAAGATAAAGCCCACGTGAAGTCGACCATAATACTCAACAATGATAACGATCACATCACAAAAACAATACATATCAATGTAATTACAAGGTAAGAATAATTCGATATGATCTCACGAAGTAACCTTACCAACTGTCACAACCATAACAATCAAATCTTACCATATTCCACGCCTCGTGTCCTTAAGTGATGAATGAATTCAAAAGTAACCACATGTCTGTATCAAACGATACCAAAATTCCCAAACTGATCAAATCTCAATTATACAATGATTTGGCCATGAATAACTCTGTCGGGTGGGTCGCACAATCAGATCCCAATGCGATAGAAGCTGATATCACACGATACATCTGCAAATCAACTGTCCGAAACAATGGCAAGTCCGGATATCAATACAAGGCGTGAATGCTCACACGATCAATAATGATAAACAATCAATGCATCACAACGGAATTATCAATGACATGATATTTCCACACAAGATCGACAAAGGATCAACCACGAGCGAGAATACCATGATGTGGTAACTCCAACAAGATCAATAGAAGTTCGACGACCGAGAATACCGACGACATGGTAAGGATCAACGAAGAATCAATAACCGAGAATGCGATGACACGGTAAGGGTTAATGAAGGATCAATAACAAGATCAAAAGAGTCGACAACCAGAAATACCAGCGGTACAATAAACTCGATAAGATCAATAAAGGGTCAACAAGCGAGAATACCGACGACACGATGAAACTCTAGCAAGATCAATAAGGACCAATAGCAGGAATACCAAC
The DNA here is from genome assembly GCA_033398695.1 of Orobanche coerulescens. NCBI lineage: Eukaryota > Viridiplantae > Streptophyta > Magnoliopsida > Lamiales > Orobanchaceae > Orobanche > Orobanche coerulescens. Next base: position 155,095,305 of record CM065805.1, on the reverse strand, counting down.
GATACGGTAAACTCCAACAAGAGTAATGAGGAATCGACAACCGAGAATACTTACGACATGGTAAACTCCAATAACATCAATCAAGGACTAATAACCAAGAATACCAATGGTGAGACAACTCCCAAACGGAATCAATAAGGATCGATAACGAGCGAGATTACCAATGACGGGGTGAACTCCAAGCGAGATTTACAAAGGATCGATATCAATGAGTTGACCATCGATATGGTAACTCGAGCGAGATTAATAAAGGTTCAATGGTGATGGATACGAGAGAATAAAATCGTCCACCATATACAAATCATATATACGGAGTTTCAAAGACAATCCGAATATCAAAGATCGATTATACATGGATTGTGAGCGACCAATCAATAAGACTCAAGATGGGCGTCACGATCGCTCGATCCGGACATGTGTCCGTGTACAAGCCAACCACGAGTATTGATCAATACACGCCTGGTCTCGTACCTAATCAGCCTCACGAAGTACGTCTCGTGTGCACGGTTCAATATGAGGTCGAAACCAACACATGCTACACGTGCCCGTCCGAAAATCCTACACATGAGCGATCATAACGTATCGACTCCGGATATGCCACGATACAACATGACAACGAGATCTCGAAGAAACGCATGTCCAACAAGGATCAGAAGATTTTCCAAGAGGGCAATGATGACTCGATCATGAAAGACCGACACGACCACAATGTCGTATTCCGTCAGACAATAGTCCACAGCATGCTCAACAATGTATATAATAATAACACATAAACTCCCAAGGCGTGACAAGGGTCACGGAAGCATCTACTCGGAATACTCCTGACAATATCACATAAACTCCCAAGGCAAATGAGGGTCACTAAGCATCTACTCGGGAATACTCGGACATAGGTGCCATTTAGGTCTTATCCCCTAACACATTTCCATTCGGGTACCATACAGGTTTTATCCCCAACACATCGGCCCCACAGATTACGGCTCAAGAAAGAGCACTTCACAAAACGTAACAAACAATGGTGCACATTCATCGTATGAAATATCAACACACACATGCAAAAATGCAACATGATGATTATCATATTCTAACGGTATTAATTTACCTCAAGCCGAGACGCTAACCTTTCCACGACCAATCGCCCGAGCGAATACACGGTTTATCCGACAATCGAAAATGATGTACGATCCATAACTAATACCAAACCACCGTCCGGGTTCAACATCTACACGATAACTAACCTTGATATCCAACTTGTCGAAATAGACCAAATTATATTTCACGTTCCCATTTCCACGGACATCCTTAAAATCATATACATTATGATTTATCTTACATACCACCATTCCGACAATTCATATATTCCATAATACCATTGCTATATGAATCATAAATGAAATGAAAACGAAATCATTTATTAACATTATGAACGAGCAAGCATAACTTGCCTTGATACCAATTCCCGACGGCCGCTATCCATCCCGCCGTCTTCGTCTACAAGCTCCGCAAAGACAACGGTTAACTTCAGCGATCACTAAACGCAACCTAATGCGATAATCGATTAACGATACGTTCAATAACAATTAACAACCGAAATGACCAACTAATCAAACTCGATGGTTCAACGATATCTCGATCATACGAAACCAACCCATATCAACTCTTAACAATACGACAAGCGAAATTCGGTGTTCAATAATCCTAATAATGTCTTCAACATATAGTTCATATAACCGCAAGAATCGTAACAACAAAACCATAATCATCTTCATACGAATCCTTCTTCAACGATAACATCAAAATCCGAATTCAATGAGAGGATTATCGAACATACCTCTTGAAGCTGAAATACACAAGTAATCACTTGTTTTGAATAGCATGGTGCGAAGAAATCGACAAAGGGGAAGGGTACCGATTCAACTTCCTTCAAAAGATCATTCCTAAATCACAATAATATCAATTCAATCACCATCCATGTGAAAACGTATAGAATTTCCCAAGTTCTACTCATTGAGGCATTTCATCGAACACTTTGAAGGCATAATCCAATTTAATCATTTTAACGAAGAAATACTCGAATTTGTTCCACAAAACTTCAAGAGTATCGAATGATTACGAGTATACAATCAAGTTCTATCAATAATCCGAATCAAAATGGAGCAAATCGGCCAAAACACCAAGAAACCTCAAGAACATCCAAAAATCAAGAGTTCATGTGTTCTTACCTTCGATCCGGTGGAGGATGATGTTAATCCATGATTCCAACTTCCAAAACATGTTGTTATAACTTCATTCTACTCAAAACCATCATATTTCTTTGAAGAAATCGCGGAAGGAGCGAAGAAAAATGGAAAATGATAAGGGTGACTCGGTCGAGGCCTTATATAGGCCGAGACTGCCGGCCACGATTACGTAACCGGCCGTGGCTTACGTACGTAACCGGCGGCGGCCTACCTCATGTCGTTTGTTCGGCACCCTTACGTACGTAGCGGCGGCCCCCTTACGTACGTAATCGGCCATTACGGCCGTAATCGGCCATTGCTACGCACGTGTCGGCGATCCTAGCCCCGGTAGTCACTGCCGACCATGCTCGGACATCCCAACGAGTCACGTCCGGCCATGCTCGGCCATCCCAACGAGTCACGTCCGGCCATGCTCGGCCATCCAGGTCATCTCGGCCACGACTCGGCGATCGCCCGTAACGTCGTAACACTTGTTCCGTTGCGTCGTAATCGTACGTTGACTTGCTACGAGATTATACTCGTATTACGTCGTAATACACCTGTATAACGTCGTAACTCCATCCGTTGACTCACTGTCCACATCCGCGCCGAAAAGCCGCCGACACCGCCCAGTATCGATTCCTCTTGTTACGCACGTAATACCTTACGCTTAACGTCGTAACACGTACCACTTAGCGTCGTTATCTCAAAGTCTTAACGTCGTTAACGAGATCCATACTTAGCCGTTTCCAGCAATTCCTGTCCAACGTCTCGACATAACAAATATGAACATACGACATACTGAACACATATACGAAATCCCGAAAGTATTCTCATACGGTACGTCTGATGCACGATATCCTCAATTACAACTGTCGACCAAGTACGGAAATCAGACAAATACTCATACGGTATATCCGACATCGAAAACACAACAAGCATGTAATATCCTAGAATCAAAATACCCTCGATAGACATACTGGCACGACTGTCATGGTTTCCAAAATTATCCACTCATATCCTGTCGGTCCCACTCTGTACAGTACATCCCAGATAAAATAATGCGAAAAATTCATAGTGAAATTCTAGGATATTACAAAGTACAAGTGCAAAAATACGAGACATACAATACAAGTTCCAAGAACAATAATAATCAGGAATCCTCAAAGTTCCAAACGTAACGAAAAGCACTTTCCGAGGCATGAGTTTGGTAAAACATTCCAAAACCGAAAGATCCCAAATCAAGGGAAAACAATTTATAAAACAGTTTAAAATGCCATCGAGAGTTTTAATAGAAAACAATTTAGGATTTCCGAATCCTTCTCTTTCCAAAAATCAACAGGGGTCACAGCCCAAAGGTTTTGTTTTCGCAAATAGAAAACAGACAACAATTGACAGGGCCCGAGCCCAACATCACGTGTCCTCGACGGACATAAAAATCAACACAACGTAATCACGCACGCACATCGCCTAGGACCGGGACGAAGCCACAAGTCCCACTCGAGGCCTCAAAGGACCCTCCCGAGCTAGCTAGCGAAACAAATCACACACATCTCACGGTTGGATCAATCGCTTGTTGCATCCTGGCCACATGATCGCATGCCATGTGCCACCGTAGATTATCTCAGGCTCTCACGGTTGGATCAATCACTTGTTGCATCCTGACCACATGATCACGTGCCATGTGTCACCGTAGACCTTCAACCATATCCACACATTCACACAAATAACATATCACATCAAGGATATTCAAACAATTCGCCCAAAGGCATCAAACACTTAGCAAAACACCACGTCAATCCACAACACACCGAAATGAAATAATATACGTTCACACGCAATACCAAGTGCAACATCAACACCAAGCATATCCATAGAATTCACATAGTTATTCACAAACCACACCATTCACAAAACACACGCGTTTTGAAAGCAAGCTTTTAACAAGGCTAAACCGAATCTTTTGAAAACTCATTTCAAACAATCAAACAACCACATAAAGACGATCACCAATTATCATATTCACAAAACAAGAATAGTATGGACAAGGTACTTGCCTCGAAATCACAATCGCAACGAGACGACGGATGGGACGTGGTCGAATAGCCCCGAACCCCCGAACAATATCAAGAACGTGATAGCACCACGAGTACTACGAGAATAACACCACACGAGTCATCAATCACCAAACGGGATTCAACATCGGAATCCTCGAACACCTATAAACCTCTGAAAGAAACAATAACACATGGTTACGACGAGAATCGAGGCCAAAACAACGGAAATCCCAACAAACTATCGAAGGGAAACTCATTGGGACATTTAATCGAACACTCAATGTTCGATAACTCCCAAGAACACTCGAATCACTAATCGAGTTGAACAAACTTGAAATATGGATATACAACCCATAGAACACGATTAATAACATCATACTACACCAACGGATCTATCAAAATCGGATTAGAAACGAAATCAAGAACAATTTCTCCGAAAAGTCAACTTGAAGGAAAATCAAGAAATATACCTTGATTCGACGAAACACACGGATTAGATGTTGATATAATCAACAAGAATCTTCCAAAACGCCTTGGAATGAGTAGAATCGGCCAAGAACACCTCCTACCGGTCACTCCCGTCCGCAGCCGCACAGAAACGAGGAAAATGAAAAAAAACGAAGTCTGGCCGATCCAGGCCTATATATGGCCGGCAGGGTTACGGCCATAACCGGCAGTGCCTTACGGCCGTAACTCGGCCCTTACGGCCGTACTCGGCAGGCCTTACGGCCGTAACTGGCATTCGTCAAAAAATCACCCAAAGAATCGCCGGTCACTTACGGCCAGAATCGCACACATTACGGCCGAATCGCCTTCGTCCGGAAGATGCCCAGCGCCGTACGGCCGTACCGATCACACTTACGGCCGTAATCGCACACATTACGGCCAGAACCGCACCTTACGGCCGTAACTCGGCGAAGCCGAGCCCTGCCCGCCGTGACTCGACCGTGGCCACTCCGACGGCCCGGACGACCCCGAAACCCGAACCTGAGTAAAAATCGGAGATACGGTTACGAAGTACTCGCAAAGGCGAATCCAAGCGCTAAGAGAACACACGATTCCGACCACCCGAAGTGTCGGAATTCGACAACGGAAGTAATTACCCCAAACTTTGGGAAATTACAAAAATGGCCCAAAATGCCCGGAAATCACGATACGTGATCGAAATACCGAACCAAAGCTCGCAATATGAATAATAACATTAAATGAACTTACGAGAAACTCGAAACAACAGTTTCGGACGAGATTCGCAAGAATCAAGCTCAAGTGCGGAAAAGTTGCTAAAAAGCACGAAACTCAACAAAACGATACCGAAACGAACTCAGATGACAAAAAGTGCAGAATTAATCATTCTCGGAATGACGAAACGGTCATGAGCGAGTCGTCAAAATGGACTTCCGCCGAAAAAAGAAAATTACCGAAATTCGAAATTGCGGATATTACACAGATCATGTTTTTTTTTATGTTTCGAGAGTTCTACCTTCGCGTAGTCTCTGTCCATATTGTAAGGGCCCATGAGGTAGTTTCTTTTTATCTTCTGAGCTTTTAAAACACCAGTTGCCGCTTCTTCTGTTTAATTGTAGAATAGTGTATTTGTATTCCTTATTTTTTTTCCAAGCCCTCGTGTGATTTCACTGTTTAATGTTTACAATTTTTTTGTTACGTTTTACAAATTTATAATTACATAGTTTTATGGAGAAAACCCTACAATTTGTATTAATCTTTGATATGGTATTTCTGTATGCCAAAATTTTCATCTGCTCGGATAGTTAAATTTTGGGTTTTGTTTCGATTTCTTTGACCGTTGTTTTTGCAAGAAAAACTCCATGTCTGGTAGGCTTGTAAAATACAAGAAAAAGTTTTTCAAAAACAGCTTTACATGCTAGTTTTCAACATTGATTGAGAATAGACATTTTTAAGTTCCTTCGGGTCCACATTGTTTGTGTTACTACGTGTTTTTGTGGTTTGAGATCATTGTTGGCGGCTTGACGTTCTCTTACTCAGTTTGCGGTATCTATTTCTTAGTCTAAATATTTACGGATCAGTGATTTTTTCAAAAATCGCTTTATATGTTTAAGGAAATTCCTTGTTGGTTTCTGTTATATTTTGTAATGATTATATTAAACTCTAAATCTGCTCTCATGTATTTCTTTGGAGTTTTGATGGTAGTTTGTAACAACTACCGTTAAACTTTTTAAAGAGGGCGAGTGTCGAGTTGAACAGGAAGGAAGGTAAGCATTGTTTCCCCATTCTAATAACAGATCATGTTCTTTTTTATGTTTCGAGAGTTCTACCTTCGCGTAGTCTCTGTCCATATTGTAAGGGCCCATGAGGTAGTTTCTTTTATCTTGAGCTTTTAAAACACCGATTGCCGTTTCTTGTTTAATTGTAGAATAGTGTATTTGTACTCCTTATTTTTTTCCAAGCCCTCGTGTGATTTCACTGTTTAATGTTAAGAATTTATTTGTTACGTTTTAAAAATATATAAATACAAAGTATTATGGAGAAAACCCTACAATTTGTATTAATCTTTGATATGGTATTTTTGTGTACGTAAATTTTTCATCTGCTCGGATATTTAAATTTTGGGTTTTGTTTTCGATTTCTGCGACCGTTATTTTTCAAGAAAAACTCCATGTCCGGTAGGCTTGTAAAATGCAAGAAAAAGTTTTTCAAAAGCGACTTTACATGCTAGTTTTCTACATTGTTTGATAATCTGCATTTTTAAGTTCCTTCGGGTCCACATTGTTTGTGTAACTTCTGTGTTTTTTGTGGGTTGTGATAATTGTTGGCAGTTTGACGTTCTCTTTCTCAGTTGCGGTATCTAATTCTCAGTCTAAATATTTCTGGACTACGATTGATTTTTTCAAAAATCTGCTTTATATGTTTAAGGAAATTCCTTGTAGGTTTCCTGTTATTTTTTGTAATGATTATATTAAACTCTAAATCTGCTCTCATGTATTTCTTTGGGGTTTTGATGGTAGTTTGTAACAACTACCGTTAAACTTTTTAAAGAGGGGGCAGTGTCGAGTTGAACAGGAAAGAAGGTAAGCATTGTTTCCCCATTCTAATAACATATTATGTTTCTGTGAAAATAATTAAGTGCTACATTTACTACAAATACTACATTATAACATATCAATATTCTTCTGGTGTTTGATTATTTATTTGTAGTTTTGTATATGAATTTGCTTAAGTTTGTATACCATGGCTTATGTTAAAATAGTGAAAATAATTAAGTGCTACATTTACTACAAATACTACATTATAACATATCAATATTCTTCTGGTGTTTGATTATTTATTTGTAGTTTTGTATATGAATTTGCTTAAGTTTGTATACCATGGCTTATGTTAAAATAAAATGATATGAGTTCTTTGTTATCATCTTTTTTGGACAGTCACTTAATGTTGGTGATTTCTTGGAGGTCTATAGTATTGGTGATAGGAGGTCTATAATGTTGGTGATTTCTTGGAGTTTTCTATTTTGAATGTTGAAAACGTAATATCAGTTAGATATCCTTGCACATTATGTTACAATATGGAGTTTCATAAGCTTTAACTAGTAAAGCTTCATTTATTTGGAAATGATTTTCTTGAGTCGTATGGCATTTGGACTAAGCTGGTCTTTCTTCCTCCACAAACTGTCAGAACATACACCTAGTAAAAAATTTAGATGTCAAGATTTTAATTCTGGTCTTCTGATGACATATGTATATGTCATAAATAAAGGTATTTTAATTCTTGTTTTCTTCATACTTTTGCTTTCCGAATCTGGTTGTCCATCTTTACATGTTCTTTTTTGTTTCGAGAGTTCTACAATCGCCTAGTCTTTGTCCATATTGTAAGGGCCCGAGTTTGGTTCTTTTATCTTCTGAGCTTTAACACTAGTTGCCGCTTCTTGTGTTGATATCATATTTAATACTACCTTATGGTATCATTTGGTCGATATTAAAAGAAAAAGATATTGAGCAAGTTAAGGAAACAAAAGATGTTTAACAACCATTAGTGCTCAGGCAAGCATTCATTTTGTTAAATTGAATTATTTTTGTGGCAAAAATATTTCTTATATGCATGTTTATGAAGTCTGACTGACCTGAATATTATATATGCACAGGTAAAGGTATTGGAAATGGACAAAACTTGGATAGCTTGTGATAGAAGGTCTTTAGAGTATAAAATTGGTGTTCTTTGATTTCTTAGAATTTGCAATTTTAAATGCTGAAAACCGAATGTCAATCCGATGTCCTTGCACCTTTTGTTGTAATATGGAGTTTCATAAGCCTGAACTGGTCAAGCTTCATTTGTTTCAGAAAGGTTTTCTTGAGTCGTATGTCATATGGACTAAGCATGGGGAAGTTGACCCTTTTACCTCCACAAAGTGTCAAAACCATCCACCTAGTGAAAGATTTAGATGTCAAGATTATAATAATGTAGTTGATATGGTCCAGGATGTTTATGAGCATTATGATAAAGACCCTAGTACTTTAAAACACATGCTTGATGATGCTGAAAAACCTTTATATCTGTAATACCCGGTTGTAACTCAGTAATTATCACTCAGTAATTATCATTCAGTAATTGATACTCAGTAATCTCATTCATCATTGATCATTTGTCACTCATATTCAGTCATGGTATTTATCATTCAGAGTAATTGTATCGTGTATCAATCGTCATTCATCACTAATCTGATTGGAGTTGCGTGCCGTGTTTATCATCATTGTCATTTTCGTTGCAAGCTATGCTTGAGGAGTAGCGCACGCTACATACTCCTTTTAGCGTACGCTAATTGGGTATAAGTAGCGCACGCTACCGCTCAGCTTTAGCGCACGCTAAGGCTACCTTGGCTGCAGTCCAGAAGGTCTTGGACCGGTGAGAATATTTGTAGCGCACGCTACGAGTGGTAAGTAGCGCGCGCTAACGGGTTGTAGTAGCGCACGCTATATGTGTGGAGTAGCGCGCGCTAGGGACGGATCAGGTTGAGTCCAGTGGCTACTGGACTGCACCGGGTTAATTCATAGCGTACGCTATGCTTTGTTGTTAGCGTACGCAACCGATATATTAGCGCACGCTAAACAATGGTTGTAGCGCACGCTATCGGGTCGATCGAGGTCGAGGCAGGTTTACGGACTCGATCTGGCGTCAAATATTTCGCTAGCGCACGCTAACAATGGATATTAGCGCACGCTAGTAGTATGGCCGTAGCGCACGCTACAAATAGGTACGTAGCGCGCTACCGTGTTCGGACAGTGGTCTTGGACTACCCAAATTACTCGTTAGCGCACGCTATGCACAAGGGCTAGCGCACGCTAACACTGGACCGAGTATAAATTGACAGTTTAGTCAGAGTTCGTCATTTTTCATCTCATTTCATTCCTTCGGTAGTTTGGGCGATTTCGAGCGATTCGGAGAGGATTCTTCGAGGTGTAATCATCAATCATCATCTTCAAGCTCATCTTTCGGATTGATCATCATTTCATCATCTTCATCACATCGAATCAAAGGTATTAATCTCTTGGATCTAGAATTTCGGATTTTTGGGGTTTTCCTTCCGATTTCTTCGTGTAAGCTTGGATTATCATTGGAATATGTTAGTTATGGATTATCTAACTTGTATAAACATATTCCTACGGATTTAATGGTTATTTTCAGAATTATTTCAAGAACCCTTGGGGTTGACTTCGGTTAATTGGGGATTTTCCGATTGATGTTGTTGTAATCATGAATTATGGATTCCTAATGGATTATTAATATCCTTGAAAGTGTTTTGATGGTTTGAAATACTCATCTTGGAGTTGGTTTCGATTCATTCGAGCTCGGATATCGTTATGTCGACGTTTGAGTCGATTATGATCGTTTTGATTTGCGTAATGATCGGTTGTTGGTAATTGTTGTTATTCAAGGTTGTTCGAGCGACCGGTATATCGATTAGGACGTTGTTCGTGGAAGGACTTTGTCATCGGTATTGAGTAAGTTAACTCTTACTCGGTTAAAAGGATACTCATTCCTTTTGTTGTTGATTGATCATAATCATAATTCATTCATCATAATATTAATCATTTTGAGACTTGTGGTTGTCGAATAATCATTTCATTCACGAGGAACGACGATTCCAAATCATTTCATTGGGTTATCAATCACGTCACTATTACTTTCATATCGGTGAGTCATCTTGGTTTTGTTTAATTATTATTCATTGGTATTCATCATGGTCATTCTCGTTCATGTGACCTTAGGGTTCATATTGCGTGGCCGGGTGTGGTGTGTGGAATTTTTAGTCGGGCACACGATGGTCATGTATTGGGTTCACCGATACATTGGGTATGCACACAGTAACGCTTACCTCCGTGAGACTAATTAGGTACAAGGACGGATGTGTCGGACATTCGTCTTGTACACTTGCACAGAACATTACGGGCGTACTATGGTACTCCTCTTGGCGTAATTCATAATTAAAAATATTTCATAACTTCATTAATTCATGATTGTGTAATTTCAACTCTTGAGGATTGTTGTTACGTAGAATCGACCGTTGGGGATTTTGTTTTCAGTCACGGCAAGGCAAAGGCACGGGAAGAGCATGTTGGCGGCGACGAGTCAGTGATACTAGTAGGGGGCCCAGTCATCCGTTTGTTTGATCATTTGATCATTCTAGTTATTCGTCATTTGTATTTTCCATTGCAAATTCCGTTTGAGATATTTTATTTATTCGGGTGGTGTATTTTATCTTCATATAAAATATACTAGTATTCGCTATTGTCTGGTGTGTTGTATTAAACTCCTCATCGGAGTACTTGGTAATATAATGTGGTTCGGTACTACAATTATATTATTTAATTCATCATTTTCATTGCGGTGGGTCCCAGTGGGGATTCACGGCTACTGTAATATCCGCCTAGTTTGGGGTGTTACGAGTTGGTATCGGAGCGTGGTTTTGAATACTACCCTCCAAGTCATGTCTCATTTGAAATCATCGTCATCGGACTAGTATCATTGGACTTTCGCGTCACGTGTGACTGTGCAAATGCCGAGGCAATCGGACCAAGAATCGTAAGATTTCTAATGCCATGGTATAATTTACGGCATTAATCATTCATTCATAATTCATCGATTAACAATCCTCAATCATCATTGTCATTTGGACCAGACGGTCGAGTTAACTCATTAATCACCAATTCATTTCATTGTTCGATTGTTGATCGGGAAGATCGAATCATTAATCTTGTTAACTCATTCAAGATAATCATTTGAAGAACTTCATCGATAATCATGTCACGTCAATTGATCATTCATGTAATCGTTGTATTTGAGCGCGTATGCTCATTTTCATCATTTCATAATATAATCATAATGTGATACTCATGCGAGACATATAATCATCATATGACTTTCCACTTGGTATGGAAAGAGTGGCAGAGGACGTGGAGGACGAGGCCGTGGATCGGGCCGAATCCAGGAACTCGTGCGAATACCGTGCAAATTCAGGAATAATGCTAACTCATCGAGCAATGACGCCGCCACTCACTCACCGACGCGATCATTCACCATCGGGAGTCGTACCGACACGGCCCGTCGAGAGGGTGTTCGGGTCGACCCACTCGCATTTATGCGGGGCATGATGGCCCAAATGACCCAGATGGCTCGGTTGATGGAGACGATGCATAACTCCGTCAATCGAATCGGCGGGCTCCTCCGCCGCCACCTCAGAGGCAAGAGAGGAATGTGAGTAATATCATCGGCGATATCTCTCGCCAGAGGCCACCTACTTTTGAGGGCTCGTCTGAGCCGGCAGATATCATTCATTGGCTCGAGCATTTCGAGAAGCTATTTGCTATGGTAGAGTGTCCCGAGGGACACAAAGTTTCTGTTGCGGCTTACTACCTTGGTAAGAGCGCACATTCTTGGTGGTTGTCGTTGAAGCCCACCGAAGGATCTTGCACTTGGGATCAGTTCAAGACTCTCATGATGGAGAGGTATTATCCGGCCCCACTCGGAGAGGCCAAGTCGCCGAATTGCTCACCCCAGGCCCCTCAGCAGACGAGGATGTTCTCGCCATTGCCGAGAAATTTCAGAACTTCTTCCTTTCGCCTCGTCCATCATTCATTCAGAGGCGGATAAAATCAAGTATTTGACAAGAGGTGAAAACCCCGTATGAGACTTGATTACTTAATCATAATTGCACCACGTTGGCCGAATTCATTGAGAAAGCTCTCACCTACGAGCTTACTGCTAAAGAGATTGCTAAGCAGCAACCTTCGTCTGCTATCAAGAAATCGAAGAATCGAAATCAGTCTGAAGGCGGTCAGACAACCTTCAAGAAACCCCGTGCGGGCTCTGCTTTTTCTGAGCGACCTTCGGTGTCGTCTAAACCCGCGGAATCTCAATCTCGAGCGGCCAGTTCGGCCATCACCTGTTTTAACTGTGGGGAACTTGGTCACCTCAGTACCAAGTGTCCGAGACAGACTATCACATGTCATAATTGTGGGATTGCTGGGCATAAGGCCCGTTTTTGCCGTAGGGACTCCAAACCTACTCAGACGTCATCTCAGGCACCTAAGGCCACTGCTCGTAATCGAGCCACTCAATCGGCGTCGTTTAAAATGACAGAGCGACTAAAGGTGGAGCTTTTAGCCAGACGGAGCGTCCGGTGTCGGACTAGCAAGCCCGGATTTATGAGATGAAGAAGACCGATGATCCAGAGGCCCGAATGATCTCGGTACACTCGATATTCTATCTCAACTTTGTGTGTACTCTTTTAAATCTTGGTGCATCGCATTCATTCATTTCCGAGTCATGTTTGAGTAGACTACGTGGGTAGTGCTACTAGTTGTGAGCCTTATGTCATTGGCCTACACGATGGTAGACGAATTATCGTAATCGTGAGATTGAGAATTGTCGATTCAGTTTCATGGTCGTGTATGGCCAGCGGACCTAATCGTGGTAGATTTGCCGAGGGACGACATCATCTTGGGTATTGATTGGATGGATCGTCATGATGCCATCATTAGTGTCCGTAAGCGCATGGTCACTATCATTTTAGACGATGGGGTTGAATGTGTGTTTCAGGGAGGTAATCCCGGCTGTTCTGGTAAGGTCATTAATTCGATGAAAGCTGTAAGGTTACTCAATCAGGGATGTGTCGGTTATTGGTGCTATATGGCCAAAACCGAGAGATCATCAGTAATGTTGACGGATATTCCGGTAGTGAGGGAATATGCCGATGTTTTTCCGCACGAGTTACGGTTTGCCTCCACAGAGAGATGTGGAATTCACGATTGAGTTGGAGCCCGGTACGTCCCCGATATCGAAGGCACCGTACCGGATGGCCCCGACCGAAATGCAGGAATTAAAGAACCAACTTGAGGAATTGTTCGAGAAAGGTTATATCCGACCGAGTGCGTCCCCGTGGGGAGCACCAGTGTTGTTTGTCAAGAAGAAGGATGGTTCATTCCGCTTATGTATTGATTATCGGGAGTTGAGCAGGTGACGATCAAGAATAAGTATCCCTTACCCCGTATTGACGATCTCTTAGATCAACTTCAGGGAGCTTCAGTATTTTCCAAGATCGACTTAAGATCTGGATATCATCAGTTGCGGATTCGAGAGTCGGATATCGCGAGAACAGCATTTCACACGCGCTATGGTCATTATGAGTTTGTGGTTATGCCGTTCGGATTGACTAATGCACTGCGGTATTGCTGGAGTTATTGAATCGGGTCTTCATCGACTTTTTGGATCGGTTTGTTGTTGTCTTCATCGATGACATTTTGATTTATTCTCGTAACCGGGTGGAACACGAGTTTCACCTTCATCTAGTGCTCGACGTGTTGAGACGAGAACAACTTTATGGGAAATTTTCTAAATGTGAGTTACGGATGTCCGAAGTGACTTTTCTCGGACATGTAATTTCATCAGACGGAGTTCGTGTCGATACTCAGAAGATGGAGGCTATTCGAGATTGGCTACATCAGAAGAACGTAAAGGAAATCCAAAGTTTCCTCGGATTATCGGTATATTATAGGAGATTTGTAGAGGATTTTCTCGAATCGCTCAACCCTTAACGAACCTTTGCGGAAGGATAAAGAAATACACGTGGTCCGACGCGTGTCAGCGGAGAGTTTTGAGGAACTCAAGAGCCGGTTAATGTCAACACTGTACTTTCCTTGCCGCAGGGGACGAAAGGATTTGTGGTCTATAGTGATGCGTCGGACAGGTCTCGTGTACTCATGCGAGCGGAAGGTTATTGCCTATGCTTCACGGCAATTGAGACCTTACGAGATTAATTATCCGACCCATGACACGGAGCTAGCGTAGTGGTGTTCGCTTTGAAAATTTGGCGTCATTATCTTTATGGCGTTACATCGAGATATTCACCGATCATAAGAGCTTAAAGTATATATTTACTCGAAGGAGTTAAATATGCGCGAGAGACGGTGGTTGGAATTAATCAAAGATTATGATATCGAGATCCTTTACCACCGGGCAAGGCGAATGTTGTCGCCGACGCCTTGAGTCGTAAGTCCGTTCGGAGCAGATGCTTGCCGTTTAACATTTCGAAGGAGCTTGGCGAGAATTCCTTAGACCCGAGATCGAGTGCAGCCGCGAGTTCGGGCGGCTTTGTATGTTAGAGATTTCATCGTCACTCGAGGAGGAAATCCGAGAGAATCGGGGTTCGGATCCATCATTGTTGCGCATCCGAGAGGATGTGGCGCGGGAAAGCCTGGATTTGTGATCCACGAGGATGGACTTTGCGTTTTAAGAATCGGTTGTGCGTGCCGTGAATGACGAGTTGAAAAACTCGATTTTGAAAGAAGCTCATGCTACCCCTTATTGTTCATCCGGTCTAGCAAGATGTACAAGGACTTGAAACAAAATTACTGGTGGAGTAATATGAAGCGTGAAGTCGCCGAATTTGTTTGAGATGCTTAACTCATCAACAAGTTAAGATTGAACATCGGCGGGCGGGTATCTCAAAACCCCTTCCTATTCCCGAGTGGAAGTGGGAAGACATTTCTATGGATTTCATCACGAGTTTGCCGACGAGTCGTCGTGGCATGAACACGATCTGGGTGATCGTGGACCGCTTAACCAAATCAGCTCATTTCCTTGAGATCAAGGAAACGTGGGGTCCCGAGAGACTTGCTCAACTGTTCATCAAAGAGATAGTCAGACTGCACGGTACTCCTAAAAGTATCGTTTCCGATCGTGACGGACGGTTTGTGTCCCACTTTTGGAAATCAGTTCATCGCGCTATGGGAACCCAGCTTAATCTCAGTACCGCTTTTCACCCTCAGTCCGACGGACAATCAGAGAGAACGATTCAGACCTTAGAGGACATGTTGAGGGCATGCGTCCTCGATTGGAAAGGCGATTGGGAAGCCCAACTACCATTGATCGAGTTCACGTATAATAATAGTTGGCATGCTTCGATCAAGATGGCACCTTACGAGGCCTTGTATGGTCGTCGTTGTCGATCTCCATTGTGTTGGGACGACTTATCGGAATCATTGGGCACCGAGCCCGATATGCTTATAGCCGCCCGTGAGAAGGTAGCTTTGATCAGGAGTCGTTTGTTGACAGCTCAGAGTCGACAGAAATCATATGCAGATAACCGCCGTCGACCATTAGAGTTCGAGGCAGGTGACCACGTGTTGGTCAAGGTATCCCCGAGTCGTGGTATCTTCCGTTTTGGGAAGAGAGGGAAGTTGAGTCCGAGATTCATTGGACCGTTTGAGATTTTGGATCGAGTAGGCGAGTTAGCTTATCGATTGGCTTTACCTCCGGCGTTGAGCCGAATTCATAATGTGTTTCATGTCTCTCAGCTGCGGAAGTATGTTGCCGACCCGAGTCACATACTTCAGTTCGACGAAATCGAGATCGCCGACGATCATTCATATGAGGAGCGTCCTATACGAGTTTTAGAGCGGCGAATCAAACAGTTGAGGAATAAGATGATTCCTTTGGTCAAAATTCAGTGGTCTAGACACGGAGTCGAAGAGGCTACTTGGGAAACCGAGGATAGTATGCGAGAGAGTTATCCCGAGTTGTTTGACCCTTAGTTTCGGGGACGAAACTCTTTTAAGGGGGGGTGTATGTAATACCCGGTTGTAACTCAGTAATTATCACTCAGTAATTATCATTCAGTAATTGATACTCAGTAATCTCATTCATCATTGATCATTTGTCACTCATATTCAGTCATGGTATTTATCATTCAGAGTAATTGTATCGTGTATCAATCGTCATTCATCACTAATCTGATTGGAGTTGCGTGCCGTGTTTATCATCATTGTCATTTTCGTTGCAAGCTGTGCTTGAGGAGTAGCGCACGCTACATACTCCTTTTAGCGTACGCTAATTGGGTATAAGTAGCGCACGCTACCGCTCAGCTTTAGCGCACGCTAAGGCTACCTTGGCTGCAGTCCAGAAGGTACTGGACTGCAGGTGAGAATATTTGTAGCGCACGCTACGAGTGGTAAGTAGCGCGCGCTAACGGTTTGTAGTAGCGCACGCTATATGTGTGGAGTAGCGCGCGCTAGGGACGGATCAGGTTGAGTCCAGTGGCTACTGGACTGCACCGGGTTAATTCATAGCGTACGCTATGCTTTGTTGTTAGCGTACGCAACCGATATATTAGCGCACGCTAAACAATGGTTGTAGCGCACGCTATCGGGCCGATCGAGGTCGACAGGTTTTACGGACTCGATCGGGCGTCAAATATTTCGCTAGCGCACGCTAACAATGGATTTTAGCGCACGCTAGTAGTATGGCCGTAGCGCACGCTACAAAGAGGTACGTAGCGCGCGCTACCGTGTTCGGACGATGAGGTCTTGGACTACCCAAATTACTCGTTAGCGCACGCTATGCACAAGGGCTAGCGCACGCTAACCTGGACTGAGTATAAATTGGACAGTTTAGTCAGAGTTCGTCATTTTTCATCTCATTTCATTCCTTCGGTAGTTTGGGCGATTTCGAGCGATTCGGAGAGGATTCTTCGAGGTGTAATCATCAATCATCATCTTCAAGCTCATCTTTCGGATTGATCATCATTTCATCATCTTCATCACATCGAATCAAAGGTATTAATCTCTTGGATCTAGAATTTCGGATTTTTGGGGTTTTCCTTCCGATTTCTTCGTGTAAGCTTGGATTATCATTGGAATATGTTAGTTATGGATTATCTAACTTGTATAAACATATTCCTACGGATTTAATGGTTATTTTCGGAAATATTTCAAGAACCCTTGGGGTTGACTTCGGTTAATTGGGGATTTTCCGATTGATGTTGTTGTAATCATGAATTATGGATTCCTAATGGATTATTAATATCCTTGAAAGTGTTTTGATGGTTTGAAATACTCATCTTGGAGTTGGTTTCGATTCATTCGAGCTCGGATATCGTTATGTCGACGTTTGAGTCGATTATGATCGTTTTGATTTGCGTAATGATCGGTTGTTGGTAATTGTTGTTATTCAAGGTTGTTCGAGCGACCGGTATATCGATTAGGACGTTGTTCGTGGAAGGACTTTGTCATCGGTATTGAGTAAGTTAACTCTTACTCGGTTAAAAGGATACTCATTCCTTTTGTTGTTGATTGATCATAATCATAATTCATTCATCATAATATTAATCATTTTGAGACTTGTGGTTGTCGAATAATCATTTCATTCACGAGGAACGACGGTTCCAAATCATTTCATTGGGTTATCAATCACGTCACTATTACTTTCATATCGGTGAGTCATCTTGGTTTTGTTTAATTATTATTCATTGGTATTCATCATGGTCATTCTCGTTCATGTGACCTTAGGGTTCATATTGCGTGGCCGGTGTGGTTGTGTGGAATTTTTAGTCGGGCACACGATGGTCATGTATTGGGTTCACCGATACATTGGACTGTGCACACGGTAACGCTTACCTCCGTTAGACTAATTAGGTACAAGGACGGATGTGTCCGGACATTCGTCTTGTACACTTGCACAGAACATTACGGGCGTACTATGGTACTCCTCTTCAGCGTAATTCATAATTAAAAATATTTCATAACTTCTGTTAATTCATGATTGTGTAATTTCAACTCTTGAGGATTGTTGTTCTGTGTAACTGACCCCGTTGGGGGATTTTGTTTTCAGGTCATGGCAAGGCAAAGGCACGGGAAGAGCATGTTGACGGCGACGAGTCCCAGTGATACTAGTAGGGGGCCCCAGTCATCCCGTTTGTTTCAGTCATTTGATCATTCGATTATTCTGTCATTTGTATTTTCCGCTGCAAATTCCGTTTGAGATATTTTATTTATTCAGGGTGGTGTATTTTATCTTCATATAAAATATACTAGTATTCGCTATTGTCCTGGTGTGTTGTATTAAACTCCTCATCGGAGTACTTGGTAATGTAATGTGGTTCGGTACTACAATTATATTATTTAATTCATCATTTTCATTGCCTGGTGGGTCCCAGTCGGGGATTCACGGCGCTGTAATATCCGCCTAGTTTGGGGTGTTACAATATCCGGGTTCAAAGCATTCAAAGCTTGCCGGTTTGATGAGGCTCTATAGTGTTAAAGGGAATTATGGGTGGTCTGATAAAGGGTTTTCGGCTTTGTTAGATGTCCTTGCTGATATTTTGCCTATTAATAATGATTTGCCTAAGTCAGTTTACGAGGCTAAGAAAACTATGAAAGTGTTAGGATTAGATTATGAGAAAATACATGCTTGTCCAAATGATTGCATTTTGTATAGAAAGGAGTCTGTTGATCTTGTTGAGTGCCCGAACTGTGGAGCATCTAGGTGGCAGAGAGAAAAAATTGGTTTGAAAAAACTAAAAAATGGTGTGCCTGCAAAGGTGTTGTGGTATTTCCCCCCTATTCCTAGGTTCAAAAGAATGTTCCAATCACCACAAACTGCTCAAAATTTGACATGGCATGCAAATAAGAGAATTAAAGATGGCAAACTTCGCCACCCAGCAGACTCACCATCTTGGAAATTAATTGACAATAAGTGGCCACAATTTGCAGAAGAGGATAGAAATCTTCGTTTAGCTCTATCAACGGATGGGGTTAATCCACATAGTACACTTAATAGTACTTATAGTTGTTGGCCTGTTTCTTTGATTGCATATAACCTTCCTCCGTGGTTATGTATGAAGAAAAAGTTTATGATGTTGTCTCTTTTGATATCTGGTCCTAAACAACCTGGAAATGATCTAGATGTATACTTAGCACCCTTGGTTGAGGACTTGAAACTTCTCTGGGATGAAGGTGTTGATGTTTATGATGCATGGAAGAAAGAAACATTCAACTTACGAGCTATCCTAATGTGGACAATCAGTGACTTTCCAGCATATGGAAACCTCTCTGGTTGTACTGTTAAGGGATATTATGCTTGCCCAGTTTGTGGAATAGACACCTGTGCATCTTGGCTACCACATAGTCGAAAAATGTCTTATATGGGCCATCGTCGATTCTTACCATGTGGACACCTATTTCGAAAACTTAAAAAGGTGTTCAATGGGAATCAAGAGTGGGGTAAGCCTCCTAGGACTTTATCTGGTTTGGAAATCTTAAATATGGTAGAAGCTATTGATACTAAGTTTGGAAAGAAAAAAGTTAAGAAGCGAAAACTTGACGATGTTGATGGCGATGATGAGGGAATAACTAGAAAATTGTTCAAAAAGAAATCTATCTTTTTTTCCCTTGATTATTGGAAACATTTGTTAGTTCGCCATCAACTAGATGTGATGCATATCAAGAAAAACGTGTGTGAAAGCATTTATGGTACACTACTTCATCAACCGGGTAGGACAAAGGATGGGTTTAATGCTAGAAAAGATCTTTAAGATCTTAACCTCAGGGGAAAATTAGTTCCTGATGATACCAACAAAAAAAAAAAGTCTTGCCTCCAGCTCCATACAGCTTGAGTAAAAAAGAAAAAAAACAATTCTGTGAAACTTTATATGATGCGAGAGTACCCGATGGCTATTCTTCGAACTTTCAAAAACTTGTTTCTTTGGATGAATGTCGACTTCAAGGACTAAAATATCATGATTGCCATACTCTAATGCAACAACTCCTTCCATTGGCTATTAGAAATTGTTTGCCTGTGAATGTTAGAAAAGTTATTATCAGATTGTGCTCTTTTTTCAATTTGTTGTGCTCTAAAGTCGTGGAACCCGGTACCCTTGACCAAATACAGAAGGATCTTGTAATCACTTTATGCCTAATGGAAAAGTACTTCCTACCAAGTTTCTTTGATATCATGATTCATTTGACAATCCATTTAGTTGAACAAGTTAGATTATGCGGCCCCGTTTATTTTCGATGGATGTACCCTTTTGAGAGAGGGATGAAAACCCTTAAAGATTATGTTCGTAATCGTTACCGTCCTGAGGGTTGTATCACGGAAAGTTATGTTGCTGAAGAAGCACTACAATTTTGTGCTGAATACCTCTCTGATTGTGATGTTGCTGATTTTACAATCGAAAAGCCTTTGGGAGATGGAAATTGTAAGTCAGTCAATGATCTTTTGCTGGCGCAAGCACATCATTGCGTTTTAATGAACACTCCTGAAATCCAACCATATATTGAGTAAGTTCTTGATTATTCTATTTATAAGTAACATGTTAATAGAGTTGTAACATTTTAGTATAATAAATAAATTTTACTTTTATCTCACTTCAGGGAACATATGTGTTATTTAACGTCAACACACCCTTATAAAGCAAAGAAACATCTGTGGTTGCAGAATGAACACACTCGTACATTTGCCACTTGGTTACAGAACAAGGTTAGAACTTATAGACTGATTATAATAACACTTATAAAAGGTTAACTTATAATAAATTCATATTATATAATTAATGTGATTCTTTTTTGAATTTCAAATTATAGATAGCAGATGATAGGGAAAATAATGTGCCGGTTGATGAAACAGTGAAGTTGTTGGCAAACAAACCTCGTTCAAGCATGTTAATATATCCTGGCTATCATATTAATGGCTGCAATTTTGCAACGAAGCACCGGGATAATAATCGTGTAACTCAAAACAGTGGTGTTAGGATTGTTGCTAACACTCTACAAATATCAAGCTCAAAAGACAAACGACCTCATTCTGGTGACATGGCCTTCTACGGAGTCATTGATGAAATCGGCGACTTGATTATCGATGGTTAAGAAGATACTTTTCAAATGTGATTGGGTAGATAGTCGAGGGGTTAATGTGGATGATTTTGGTTTGGTATCGTTGATCTAAATCGAATTGGTTATAAATCGATTGTTTTATTCTAGCTTGTCATGCAAATCAAGTATTCTATGTGAAAGACCAATTAGATGACAAGAAATCGTAGTACATTCGGTGAGTGACAGAGCATATAAGTTAGATGGAGAAAGATGTGAAGATTTTGATGTATACACTCCATTAAGCAACAAACTTCCGGTGTGAGCTAGATGAGAAGGATGATGAGGCAATTTATGACGAGAAAAGATTGTGATGTTGTTCCATTAAATGATGATTAACAGATGAATAAATGCACTATTGTAAATAGTGAGTTCTTTTTTTTTTTTTGGTGTATTACTTTTGAAGTTAATTTCGTACTAACTTACGTAAACATCTCTCGATTGCAGGAGATATGGTGAAAATAATGAGTCAATGAAAATAATGAGTTCAAATTTCGAACTTGAGGGAAGGCCGAGAAGAAGGAAGCAAACAAAAAAAGGGTTGCAAAAGGAAGAATTTGCTAACCACAATTTGATTGAGTACAATTCTTATGGTGTTCCAGTTGGAAAGGGAAGAAATGATCTCGGGAGTTATATCGGTATTATCGTGCGAGAAACAATTTCGATTTTACATGATGATTGGAGGCATGTTCCAATGGACATAAAGGATAATTTGTGGCTTCATTTTGGTACGGCTCGGTTGTTTAATAATATATTAGATTAGTTTGCATGTACGTAATGCATATATTGTGTTTGAACTGGTGTAATTCTGGATGGTTTTATAGAAAAAGTTCAAGTTGAGTGTGAAAAGTAAAAACCAAGTGTTGAAATGGATGGGGGTTGCATTAAGGAACTTTAGAAGTGAGCTGGCTAATGATTTCATTTTGCCTTACAAAGACGATATTACGTCATTGGCTTTGCCTCCTATTGAATATCCTAGCATTAAAAGAAAAGATTGGAAGTTTTTTGTTGATAAGGTTCTCTCTGAAGAATTCCAGGTATATTGTTTATTACTTTAGTTGGTTTATTACTAAGCAGGCATTATAACTATT
Organism: Orobanche coerulescens; assembly: GCA_033398695.1. Classification (NCBI taxonomy): domain Eukaryota; kingdom Viridiplantae; phylum Streptophyta; class Magnoliopsida; order Lamiales; family Orobanchaceae; genus Orobanche; species Orobanche coerulescens. Next base: position 155,072,764 of record CM065805.1, on the reverse strand, counting down.
TTGTTCTGAAATAACTATTTTTGCAGGATAAAAGTAAGAAAGCAAGAGAAAAAAGAGCTAAGAATGTCTACAATCATCGGTTGGGCAGCACAGGATATGGTGGCATGTTGTACAGGAAAGTATGTTAATACATGTCTGCCATCTAAATATAAATTATTTTGAGGTTTAATACATTTTCATTGTTATTAATCTAATACAGAAGAAACAGACTGGAGTTTCTGAACGAGAAATTGATCGTAGTGATGCTTGGTTAATGGCACGAGCTGACGATAAAGGAGAGTATGCTCCTGAAATAATGAAAGTAGTTGACAAGATGGTAAGTTAAATTGTACTCTTATTAGTAATAATGACTAAAAAAATTTATAATATTGCACTCTTATTAAGTAAAATTGTACTCTTATTAGTAATAATGACTAAAAATTGTACTCTTATTATTAAGTAAAATTGTACTCTTATTAATAATAATGACTAAAAAAATCTATAATATTGCATATTTCCTTTTGTAGAGTGAATTGAAGAGTCAAGCTGAAGAAGGAACGTTCCAATCATCGGGGTCAAATGACATTTTAGGTGCAGCCCTCCAGAAGCATCCAAGTGGAAGTAGGATACAAGGATTGGGGCAATTTATCACCCCATCCATGTACTTCCAATGCCTCGATGCTACGAGTTGGCGAAGGAAAGAAAGATGTATCAAGAGAGTTTCCAGTTCATGTCTAATCAACTGGAAATTATGAATGCGAGATTGAATGCATACAGCAACACTGAAATTGGAAGTTCTAGCTTTCCAAAACCAAAATTTTTCTCTGGTAATCTAACTGACAAACAGTCCCCAGAAATTCTTGGAAAAAGAAAGGTTAGTAAATGAAATATTACATGTCTTTATTATATCCTATCTTGGTATACATGTACTAATAATGGTATATATATATATATATATATATATTTCATAGGCTATTTTCCCTTTGCAAAAAAGTACTCCGAAGTCTGTGAAGAGTAAAATAAATAAGACTTGTGAAATAACTCCACATAAGCTAGATTTCGAAGTTACTTCAAAACCTACCCCGAAGAAGAATCCTATGTTATTAGAAGAATCCTTTAATACATTATCTAAACCAATTTCTCCGAACTCTCCTGTAAATGATGTGCAATTTATATACGATAAGAGAGTACAAAAGAATGAACCACTTGTCATCAAACCATTGGATCGGAAGCTTGACCAAAGTAAGAATATTCGAGGAGCTGCACAATCAAAAGAGAGTCGCAAGAGTGAATATATAAACATGTTCACCATGTTTGTTGAGAATTCACTACCGCGATCGATCCTTATTGGGCATGACACAACAACGTTCGGTGAAATTTGGGAAACAGCCCTGGATAAAGTGATTTGTGATGAAATCATCAACTTTCAGAATGTTTCAAATTGCGTTATTGACATATGGATCAAGTATGGTACAAGTGTATTATGTGATGCTATGATTTTGTTTGATCAAAATGTACTTCATACGGTGTTTTTTTCTTGTAGGTATTTGTGCGAGGAGATGGACAGTAGCGGAATTGTCAACCCATTTCAGTTTGGGCTTTTTGAAAAGCTACATCCAACAAAGTTCGGAGTCAACGACAAATCCCAATACATTTCGAAACTTTTGGGTTTGACTGAGTTAGGACAAGTCGTCGTATTTCCTTATAATCCTGGGTATAATTTTTACTTTTTACTGTTCATATATTTTATTAGATAATAATAAGTTATTTTTAATATGAATTTTCATCACAAACTGTGATTTTATTTTTTAGTGGCCATTGGGTGTTGTTTGCAATTGACTTAGTGAGCCGTACAGTCTATTATCTTGACCCCATGAGACATAGTCCCGATGAAACCATCAAACAAATAGTGAACCAGTTAAGTGTTTTACTTAGTTTATGCTTTCATGTTCTTATACTTTCATTTTTGCATTTCTTTACCAATGGTTTAAATTCTTCTTTGCAGGGGCATTAGAATATATCAATCTTTGAAGTGTGATAGAAAGATTAATGTGCAGTGGGTCTCTGTGAAGGTAAAAATGGCGAAATCGAAATATGTTGAGTACAAATTTTAAACAAAAGCATTACTTAACTTGTAACACCCCCAATCCGCTCAGGGATATTACACGCCGTAGAACCTTTCCTCAAGGATCTACCAGGCTGGTAACAACAAACGAACAACTCGACAATACCTTTAAGGCTAAAATGACTCAGTAGACCGATTTGGTCTTTCAATAAATACATACAACTCAATTACAATACATGCCCACGCAGGGGTCGAATACAACACACTCCCGTACAACGGGAAAAGAATACTACAGCGGAAATAAAATACAACTAAACCAATACGACATCCACGGATCCTCGTGTGATTAGTATCGTTCATCTTTCATCATCCTTCATGCCGACCCTGTGTTCTGCTCCAAAACCTGAATGCAATACAGACATCCACCCCCCGAATACTCGGGGGTTAGCAAAACTCCACTGTTTTGCTAGTGCAAGTACAAGTGCAAAAATACGAGCCATACAATTCACATTCCACGAATAACAATAACCAGAAAATCCTCAAAGATTCAAACATAACGAGAAGTACTTCCCGAGGCATGAGTTTGGGTAAAACACTCCAAAACCGATAGAGCGTAATTCAAGGGAAACAATTTATAAAACCGTTTAAAAATGCCATCGAGAGTTTTAATAGAAAACAATTTTAGGATTATCGAATCCTTCTCTTTCCAAAAATCATCGAGTCACAGCCCAAAGGTTTTATTTTCGCAAATAGAAAATAGACAACAATTCACAGGGCCCGAGCCCAACATCACGTGTCCTCGACGGACATAAAAATCAACACAACGTAATCACGCACGCGCATCGCCTAGACCGGACGAAGCCACAAATCCCACTCGAGGCCTCGAAGGACCCTCCCGAGCCGGCTAGCGAAACAAATCACACACATCTCACGGTTGGATCAATCGCTTGTTGCATCCTCGCCACATGATCGCATGCCATGTGCCACCGTAGATTATCTCGAGCTCTCACGGTTGGATCAATCACTTGTTGCATCGACCACATGATCACGTGCCATGTGTCACCGTAGACCTTCAACCATATCCACACATTCACACAATCAACATATCACATCAAGGATATTCAAACAATTCGCCCAGAGGCCTCAAACACTTAGCAAAACACCACGTCAATCCACAACGCACTGAAAAGAGATAATATACGTACACACGTATTTATCAAGCGCAACATCAACACCAAACATATCCAAATATCCACGTAGTCACTTACAACCCACACAATTACAAAACACACGCGTTTTGAAAAAGAGCCTTTAACCAGGCTAATCGAATCTTTTGAAAACTCGTTTCAAACAATCAAACAAACATATAAAGACGATCACCAATTATCATATTCACAAAACAAGAATAGTATGGACAAGGTACTTGCCTCGAAATCGGCACGCAAGTATTCCGACGAACACGGCTCAACCGAAAGCTTCAAACGCCCGATGTTAACGAAAAGGAGATAACAACGAGCGGAAGGGTTCAACACGGTTTCTTCGCAAGAAACTCGACCCTAACATCATATAATCCATAAATCAACAATCATACGAGAAAGGATAATCGTAGAACGCCCGAAAACCCCTCTAAGACATTTTACCGGACACCTTCAAGGCGTCGGTCAAGAACTCAACCCAAAAAAACGAATCGATACGATCCAACCATGGAGTAACAAGGGAAATGATATAAAACATCTAAATAATCATAAATACATCATAATCCTAAGTTAAATCGGATTAATCGGACGAAAACAACCAAAATACCCAAATTCCCCAAAACTAGATTTCTAGGAAATCTGACCTGATTCGGTAGATTGGAGGATGTTATAGGATTGATGATTGATGATATGAACTCCAAAACTTCATGGATTGATTGTCCAACAACATCTCTCCATGATATACACACCCACAGCCGCGTACGGGAAGAAGAAGGAGAAAATGGCTGAAGAAAACCGTCCGCAGGCCTTAAATAGCCGATCGCCACGTTACGACGAATCGCCATGGCTTACGACGAATCGCCATGGCCGAACTCTCGCTCGAAAATGCCTAACGTTACGACGCATCGCCAGGCCCTTACGCACGTAATCGGCCTTACGACGAATCGCCGGCCACTACCGCACGTTACTCGCCAGTGCCTCGGCCCGAGCATGACCGCCATGACTCGCCGACCAACTCCGACGGCCCGAACGACCCCGAAACCCGAACCTGAGTACGAATCGAAGATACGGTTACGAAGTACTCGCAAAGACGAATCCGAGCACTAAGAGAACACACGATTCCGACCACCCGAAGGCTTGAAATTCGACAACGGAAAGTAATTACCCCAAACTTTGGGAAATTACGAAAATGGCCCAAAACGCCCGAAAATCACGATACGTGATCGAATAACCAAACCGAAGCTTGCAACATGAATAATAACATTAAGTGAACTTACAAGAAAGTTGAAACAACAGTTTCGGACGAGATTCGCAAGAATCGAACTCAAGTGCGGAAAAACCGCTAAAAAGCACGGAACTCAACAAAACGACACCGAAACGAACTCGGATGACAAAAAGTGCAGAATTAATCATTCTCAGAATGACGAAACGGTCATGAGCGAGTCATCAAAACGGACTTCCGCCGAAAAAAAAGAAATTACAGGAAATCAAAATCACGGGTATTACATTCTACCCTCCTTAAAAGAAGTTTCGTCCCGAAACTTAAAATAAGTAGGGAGAAGCAATATCCGCTGTCAGGAAAACTCGACGAGATACCCAAAAACCGAAAACTCGCGCCCGATGGCGAAACATTGCAAGAAATGCAACGGAACATACGGCGTGAAAACACGCTCCACGACGACCAACACAACGCCACCGATAGAGAAATAATAAAACCAACAAGTGACAAGCGTCATCAAACAGATAATACAATCAAGTCAATTATCCAAACAATCACAAAACACAAAGTACTTGTTACAAGAAAACACGCACAGTCGAGAAAACAGAATAAACACAAAACGATCCACAAGGGCAATCATAAATAATTCGGACTACGCCGAAATCCTCAAAACCACACTAGGCATCTCCGTGTCCTTTCGGAACAGAGACGCAACCTCGATCCCCAAACCTCTCAGCTACCGTCTCGCAATGTACGGATCGGTGACCCACCTGGCCACACTCGAAACAGCTGACTAACGGTGAACGACAATTCTTCGCAGTATGGCCCGCTCGACTACAGTTATAACCTATCTTCGAAGTGCTCACATTACTCACTGCAGGGGTACTACTCCTCTGATCACGCGATCTAGGAACCATTTTGGGATGACGAAACGAAGTCCCAACCTCAAGGCCCACTCCTGATTACGAAAAGTTCCCAACGGTTTTCTGTTTCTTCGAGTCGACATACTCTCGGTCGATAACTGGATAGCTCATAAAGCTAACGCCTATTCGATAATCTCTCAGGGAAGTACAAGCGAGACCTGCCATGTGCTGACGAATCTCCGGCTTCATCCGCCTACTAAAATGACAAATCTTGTCCTCCTCTGTCCTTACTTGATTCTGCACATAGCCGAGCTGTTTGCTAAAATCAATAATAGCTTGAGACAGCGGTACATCCTGCGGTTTCGCCGAAAAGAATTCATTAATCCTCTGATTTCTGATCGGTTCCGGACAAAACTCATCTCTCATGAATTTCTGGAACTCTGCCCACGTGACAACACGATCTCGAGGCTTAACAGCCTCCCACCAGCTAGCGGCATCTTTGTCGAGAAGATACTGAGCGACCGGTACCTTACGTTCTTCCGGACAATCAACTACCTCGAATATCTTTTCCAACTGGAAGAGCCAACCATCCCAGCCTAATGCATCTGCAGCACCAGCGAAACGAGGGGGATTCATACGAACCACTTCTCGAAGCCACTGATTTGCACCAGTGTTCTGGGTCACATCTGTAACACGCTGAACTGCCTGAGTCAACTGAGTCATCTGAGTGGCTACCTGCTGCAAAATAGTAGCAACACCAATACCAATACCATCACCGGCAGCATGACCCCGATCACGCATCCGGTCGCCACGACCACGACCTCGGCCCCTCGGCATACTGAATAAGTAACCATTCAGCACAACAGAAAATCATAGCACATACCACATACAATGATTTCCATCGTAAAGCAACACGCATATTAAAATCATAGCAACGACGGTATCGTTCAGCAACCTCAACGGCCCGAACGATAACCAGCACATAATCACAAAACATCATGGAACAATCACACATATACACGAATGTACCAACCCAAGCTTCAACAGCTCACACCCGTGCGACAACACGCAAATCACCACGAGGCGACAAACAGTAAATACCAGTTCACACCTCTCACAGAGGGCTAGTACAACAAATGCGTGGCAACGCCTCGACGTTCATGCCACCAATTCGATCATACTCGGGAGCAAACACCATAACGACAATGCAAACATCATACATACATTCCCAAACACAAACGGGAATTGATAGGTTTTAAAACAAATGAAAACCACCTCTCGAAAATAATTTAGAAAAACAACGGTTGATCTTGAGTATCACCTTTCAAAAAAAATAAAAATGTGAAACATCGTTATCGAGACTTTGGAAAACCATTTCGCATTTGTTAAAAATGAGAACACTTTCTTTTAGTGAAAAGCTTTCAGAATATTCGACCCTCGGGTCTAAGTAAAAGTGTTTATAAAACATTTGAAAATATCTCAAAATATTTCGGTCCTCGAGTTAGAAGAATTTTGAAATATATTGTGGCACCTTGGACGTACCACGAGAAAATAATTCATTTTAAAAGTACGTCTCGAATTTTAATTTTCTAAGATACTCAAGGTTTTCAAAAATAATTCAATGGGCTAGAATGCCCAAAAATTTCAGGTAATTTCACGGAAATATTACACCCCCGGTTCAACCCGGGAATATTACACGCCGTGGGCCCCGCGCCGGAACCCACCACGCTAAAAACCATTTACAAAAATGCCAAAAGGCTGATGACGGTATTATTTCAAAAACTTACAAAAGTCATTTAGAAAATACTAAATACCGTCATAAGAATTTCGCCAAAACGATCAAGGCCATAATGCCACAAACTCGGTTAAGGGAATCGGTTTTCAAAATAAAACTCAGTCGGTAAAATACCGAAAGCCATTACAGAAGAACTCACGCAGCGGATAAAAGAAATAAAGTCAAACATGCACAAGACAGCAACACTACTCCTCATATGAACGAAAAATGGGAGTCAAATAATCACGTATCACGAAATCAAAATCCATAAGAGGATTCCGTCAATTAACTCATAATCAAAAAATAGCTCGTGTCACACGAGGCACAACACAAAGAAGAGAGACTTACATCCACAGGTCGCACGAAGATGATGATCGCCCCACGATACTAATCACAATAAACCAACTCAGACGACGCGTCGCGACACGACTCAGTCAGATAAAATCCGACGAGACAAAAACTCAATAGACACCACTGACCCGACAGCCTAGGTTTCCACAACCTAAGCTCTGATACCATTCTGTAACACCCCCAATCCGCTCAGGGATATTACACGCCGTAGAACCTTTCCTCAAGGATCTACCAGGCTGGTAACAACAAACGAACAACTCGACAATACCTTTAAGGCTAAAATGACTCAGTAGACCGATTTGGTCTTTCAATAAATACATACAACTCAATTACAATACATGCCCACGCAGGGGTCGAATACAACACACTCCCGTACAACGGGAAAAGAATACTACAGCGGAAATAAAATACAACTAAACCAATACGACATCCACGGATCCTCGTGTGATTAGTATCGTTCATCTTTCATCATCCTTCATGCCGACCCTGTGTTCTGCTCCAAAACCTGAATGCAATACAGACATCCACCCCCCGAATACTCGGGGGTTAGCAAAACTCCACTGTTTTGCTAGTGCAAGTACAAGTGCAAAAATACGAGCCATACAATTCACATTCCACGAATAACAATAACTTAAAATCCTCAAAGATTCAAACATAACGAGAAGTACTTCCCGAGGCATGAGTTTGGGTAAAACACTCCAAAACCGATAGAGCGTAATTCAAGGGAAACAATTTATAAAACCGTTTAAAAATGCCATCGAGAGTTTTAATAGAAAACAATTTTAGGATTATCGAATCCTTCTCTTTCCAAAATCAACAGGTCACAATTTCAAAGGTTTTATTTTCGCAAATAGAAAATAGACAACAATTCACAGGGCCCGAGCCCAACATCACGTGTCCTCGACGGACATAAAAATCAACACAACGTAATCACGCACGCGCATCGCCTAAGACCGGGACGAAGCCACAAATCCCACTCGAGGCCTCGAAGGACCCTCCCGAGCTGGCTAGCGAAACAAATCACACACATCTCACGGTTGGATCAATCGCTTGTTGCATCCTGGCCACATGATCGCATGCCATGTGCCACCGTAGATTATCTCAGGCTCTCACGGTTGGATCAATCACTTGTTGCATCCTGACCACATGATCACGTGCCATGTGTCACCGTAGACCTTCAACCATATCCACACATTCACACAATCAACATATCACATCAAGGATATTCAAACAATTCGCCCAGAGGCCTCAAACACTTAGCAAAACACCACGTCAATCCACGCACTGAAAAGAGATAATATACGTACACACGTATTTATCAAGCGCAACATCAACACCAAACATATCCAAATATCCACGTAGTCACTTACAACCCACACAATTACAAAACACACGCGTTTTGAAAGAGAGCCTTTAACCAGGCTAATCGAATCTTTTGAAAACTCGTTTCAAACAATCAAACAAACATATAAAGACGATCACCAATTATCATATTCACAAAACAAGAATAGTATGGACAAGGTACTTGCCTCGAAATCGGCACGCAAGTATTCCGACGAACACGGCTCAACCGAAAAGCTTCGAAACGCCCGATGTTAACGAAAAGGGAGATAACAACGAACGGAAGGGTTCAACACGGTTTCTTCGCAAGAAACTCGACCCTAACATCATATAATCCATAAATCAACAATCATACGAGAAAGGATAATCGTAGAACGCCCGAAAACCCCTCTAAGACATTTTACCGGACACCTTCAAGGCGTCGGTCAAGAACTCGACCCAAAAAAACGAATCGATACGATCCAACCATGGAGTAACAAGGGAAATGATATAAAACATCTAAATAATCATCAATACATCATAATCCTAAGTTAAATCGGATTAATCGGACGAAAACAACCAAAATACCCAAATTCCCCAAAACTAGATTTCTAGGAAATCAGACATGATTCATTAGATACGAGGATGTTATAGGATTGATGAATGATGATATGAACTCAAAACTTCATGGATTGATTGTCCAACAACATCTCTCCATGATATACACACCCACACCGCAGACGGAAGAAGAAGGAGAAAATGGTCAAGAAAACCGTCCGCAGCCTTAACAAGCCGATCGGCCGGCCGTTACGACGAATCGCCATGGCTTACGACGAATCGCCATGGCCGAACTCTCTGCTCGAAAATGCCGAACGTTACGCACGTTACGCCAGGCCCTTACGCACGAATCGCCTTACGACGAATCGCCGGCCACTACCGCACGCTACTCGCCGTAATGGGCCCGCCCGAGCATGACCGGCCATGACTCGGCCGGGACCAACTCCGACGGACCGAACGACCCCAAAACTCGAACCTGAGTACGAATAGAAGATACGGTTACGAAGTACTCGCAAAGACGAATCCGAGCACTAATAGAACACACGATTCCGACCACCCGAAGGCTTGAAATTCGACAACGGAAAGTAATTACCCCAAACTTTGGGAAATTACGAAAATGGCCCAAAACGCCCGAAAATCACGATACGTGATCGAATAACCAAACCGAAGCTTGCAACATGAATAATAACATTAAGTGAACTTACAAGAAAGTTGAAACAACAGTTTCGGACGAGATTCGCAAGAATCGAACTCAAGTGCGGAAAAACTGCTAAAAAGCACGGAACTCAACAAAACGACACCGAAACGAACTCGGATGACAAAAAGTGCAGAATTAATCATTCTCAGAATGACGAAACGGTCATGAGCGAGTCATCAAAACGGACTTCCGCCGAAAAAAAAAGAAATTACCGGAAATCAAAATCACGGGTATTACATAACTGGTCTTCTTTTGTAGTGTCCAAAGCAACCTAGCTTTTTTGAATGTGGCTACTACGTGATGAAATATATCGAAGATATCGTTAAGGATGTGAACATTCTAAAAAATGATGTAAGTATCAAAATTTTTAGTGTTGTTAAATTTCTAAGCTTCATGGCCAAACAAATTACTAGAGGCTTCGCTACTTTGAAATGAAGCAAGGTGGGCAAGTTGCCAATTAGGCGCCGCCCATTAGTGTTAGGCGGGCGCCTGGACAAGCGAAAATCTGGTCTGCTTCATTATTTAGTTATTATTAAGTTTACAAATGCGAAAATCTGGGCTGCTTCATTTTTTAGTTTTTATTAAGTTTACAAATGCGAAAATCTGGTCTGCATAATTGCGAAAATCTGGTCTGCATAATTGCGAAAATCTGGTCTGCATAATTGCAAAAATCTGGTCTGTTCGCTCAAGAAAATCTGGTCTGTTTGCTCAATCTTATTAAGTTTACAAATGCGAAAATCTGGTCCGCATAATTGCGAAAATCTGGTCTGCATAATTGCGAAAATTTGGTATGTTTGCTCAATCTTATTAAGTTTACAAATGCTTCAATATTCTGTTGACACTCTTATTTTTGTGAATTTGAAATGTCAGTTCAAAGGAATCGATAACTACAGCATGAAAGATCTTTCGGAACTACGTGATCGATGGGCTACATATGTTGCCAAGTTAATTACAGCTTATGTAATATCCGGAATTTCTACTACTGTTGTTTGATATTATTTTATCTGAGTTATATTGTACAGCGTGGAATCTGTATAGTAGGGATAAAATAAATAAAGGACTGAGATGTCAGTATCGGTATAATTGTCGTATCTGGTCGACAGTTACATTTGAGGATATCGTGTATCAGGTTATCGTACTTTCGATATAGAGTCTATCGTATAAGAATATTATTGGATTCAGTGTTTGTGTTCAGTGTGTCTCATGTTCGTTTTTGGTACGTCAAGATGTTGGACAGAAATTGCGGAAAATGGCTAAGTGTTCATTAGCGCACGCCATCGGTACGTGTAGCGCACGCTACGAAGTATTGATAGCGTACGCTAAGAGGTTCAGTTACGTACGCTAAGGAGGACCCCTAACGTACGTAACGACTTGCTGGGTTAGTTCCGGAAGGTGACCGACAGGTAGGCCCAAGTTGATTTTTATATTCAGTTAGCGCACGCTAACGTATGTTGGTTAGCGCACGCTAACATCAGATCGCCAATAATGGAATCTTAGCTTTCGGCGGGTGGACCCGGACAATTGCGACGCGTGTCCAGATAAGGTCAGCGGGTGTTTGTCATGTAGGGCTAGCGCACGCTAAACCGTATGGCTAGCTCACGTTAATTCCAGATCGGTCAAAGGAATCCCGATAATTGCGGATGCTTTCGGCATGTGGGGGCACGAGTGGTAGGTGTGTACTGTAGCAAGTCAACTTCGGATAGCGCACGCTAAGGTAAATGACTTGCGTATGCTAAGCAGGATGTTTTACGTACGTTAATGCATGGGCATTACGTACGTAAGCTAGTTTACGAAGTGAAGCAGTAGCCTCTGGGCTTCGATAGCGCACGCTAACAAAGTCAGTTAGCGCACGCTAAGGCGGTAGCGCACGCTAAACATGAGATGTTAGCGCACGCTAATAATGAATATTATAAAAGGGGACAGAAGGGTGCTGAGAAGCATTTCGTCATTTTTTCTTCTTTCAGTCGAGAGAGTGAGAGAGTTGGGATATATTTGAGGTTCCCTAACACTGTATAATGATAATCTTTAACAACATTAGATTGAGAGCTTGGATTCAAGCCTTGTCCTTCAAGTTGTTCATGATTCTTTGGATGGAGTTCTAGTGTTCTTCTTTTTGGTTCATCTAAACCAGGTAATCTTCATATTCCTTCGTTAGTGGTTCGTTTTTCTTGGATGATTTCATGCAAGGAGCATGTTGGATAATCATATGATGATGTTATATGAGATTCAATGGAATTTTGATAAGAGTTTCGGATGTTAGTTAAGATTCTTCATACTATAAGGATGTTGATTCATTTAACCCGATCTAAGAAGGATTTCTGAATCTTGGTAATTATATTGGTCGATTTAGATGAGATGAATCATGATACTAGGTTGAATTCCAGATTTAGCATGATACGATCCTTGTTATCGAGTCGGTTTGATTGTTGATGTTGTTATTGATATATGGACATTGACATGATCATTGTGATAATTATGGGGTCGTTTATCTTCAAGAGATATGGAGATTTGTCTCCCTTCATTCGGATTCGTAGTCGCAAGATGTGAGTTGATGTTTGGAATGCATGCCACTGTACAGCATTAGCGCACGCTAAGCTTACTGGATACCGCACGCTAACGGGACAACTTAGCGCACGCTACGTTATGCGTTTAACGTGCGCTAAGTAGGCAGACAGGGCAGTATTTTTTGTGTTTTGATTATGAATTCGTGATGGTTTGACTTGGTTGGTTCTGATTGTGTTTATTCGAGGTTGTGTTGAACCGTTGAGTTCGATTGGTTAGTTTTGTCGGTTGTTGATTGTTATCGGATATGTGTTATTTGATTTCTTCGATAGGTTGAGATTATTGATCGGTGATTATAACCGGATATTGCGGTCATGTTCGAGTATGTCCATTGTATTGCTTTTGATCGGGGCTGAGGAGCTCGTAGACAAAGGCAATGTGTTCGGCAGCAGCTTCGTGGTATCGGTATCGAGGCAAGTTATTACTTGCTCAGTTATAATATTTAATGAATGGTTTCAGTTTCATTTCGTTTATAATGCATATAGCGATGATTATTATTGTGAACTCTGGGTATTCGGATCGCATACCGTTCTTTCGATTCTGGGAGGTAAATCATAATGTATATGCTTTATCTCAGTTATTGGTACGTTCGAGTATCGAGGTTACATTATGGTAAATACGAGGATATGAGTATCTATAGTTTATTGTACGTTTGGATCGCCGAGCATTGAGGATAATCGTCGGTGATGATTGGACATCGAGGTTGCTCCCGAAGGACTCGGGGCAAGTATTCCATATTGATTATGGTTTAATGTTATTTATTTTGGTCTCGTACATTTTCTTTCATGTTGTCGAACATGAAGTCGTCCTAGTAAATTGTCATGTTGTCGTGCATGTTATGTTGTTCATGTTGATGAACATGTTGATTTGCATATGTGTATGCATATTGTGTTGTTTATGTTGTGTAAATAATCCGATGGGATTATGAGGATCTATGCTGAGGGCGCTGGATCGAATGTCCATCATGCGTTGGTTCGACGGGATCATCATGAGGATCTATGCTGAGGCGCCGGATCGTTGGGAGTTTTCCACCATGCGTTGGTTCGACGGGATCATCATGGGGATCTATGCTGAGGGCGCTGGATCGTTGGATTACCAGTATTGTGTTGATGGAATCTTGTGAATTCGCATCACTGATTTTATCATGTGTTGTTGTTCATATGTGTATTGTTGGTTATCCACCTTATGCTGATCTGATAGGATCAACAAAGGGATCTATGCTGAGGGCGCTGGATCGTCGGATTTCCATTGAGTATACATCATTGTTATTGTTGTGAGCATATTGACGTGGTCATATGAGTATGCATTTGTAGGTCTTGTGTTAGGACCGTGTTCGTATTGCATTAATCTGATCTCGGATTAGACTGATATGATGTCGTGGCACATCATATCTCGAGGTATGTTCCGTATTTCCTTGGTATTTGTCTTTGATGGACAATCGGTTATCGTTTTGGGATTTGATGATGTTATTCGACGGATCGTATTGGTCAGTAATGGTATATTTCCGTATCGTGAGTTGGTGATGATAGTTTGAGAATCTTGAGTATTGTTTGAGGTACAATACAGATATTATGTTCGAGTTTATTGGTTAATCGAGTACGAGATGTGAAATGTGATAATGGTTATTCTGATGAGAATTACTTGAGTAAGCAAAGTTATGGCGGTAAGATTACGCTGGTCGTATTCTTATGTTGTATTCTCATTGGTATGTTATTATTAATGTGATGTGACGGTTATCATTGTTGGATATTATGGCTGACCCCGTCGTGGGATTTCTTTTTAGGTTCTCGGAGTATCGAGCTTGTAGCGGTCGTGAAGAGATGAGCTTCCCGGAGGATACTGGCTAGGACATGTTGTGTGCATTGAGTTTCTTGATTGGTTCTTGTATTCCGCTGCTAGAGTATCTTTATGGTTGGTCTTTTTCCATTGCGTGAGTATTTTGAAATGCTCTTTTGGTATCTAGTAACTGAGGTTACTTTGGAAATCATTTTCTAAACTTTTGAGTGTCGGCTGTTTGGCCTTGCGATTTCAAATGAGTTTTTACGACGGTTTTTGATAAATGGATTTTATAAGTCTTTGTGAATTTTTAAAGATAGTACCGTCGTTGGCCTCTTGGGCATTTGTAAATGTTTGCGAAAATTTCTTTTAGCCTTGTGGGTTCCATCTCGGGGCCCACGGCGCTGTAATATTTCCGGTTAAATCTGGGGGTGTTACAGAATATGGTATCGGAGCTTAGGTTGAGAAAACCTAGGCATTTGGGTCGAGTTGGGTCGTGTTTTTGTTGCGTCATTCGAGTTGTCGATTGACAAATATTAGTGCCGTGAGTCTTTGTTATTCACTCAGGCTTGTGCGTTATCGGATTTGCCAGTATCGTACTGGGCTTGTTATAACTTTTCCAAATGGTGTTAACGAGATTCTCTGGAATGAGATGTATTGTGTTCTTGAGTCGAACTGATTTGGCAAACGTGTGGTTTGAAAATATCCATGTCGAGTATTTTCTAGAGTCGAGACATGTGCCAGTATCACGGGGAATCGTCGGCTTCACGATCTGTAAGTATTTGGATTTTTGAATTTCATTGAGATTTATTGCCATTTTAAGTTGATATGTTTTCAGATTCAGCAGATATCATGCGTTACAGTATGAGATGTCAGAGTGGGACAGGATTGATGATCTTGAGAAACTATAATTTTGGAAATCAGTATGTTGGTTAGATTTTGGAACGGAATTGTGCATTTGGGGAGAAATATTGTGCATGGTTGAGAAGAACATGTAGCATGTTAATTCATTTTGAGATATATGAACTGCTTTTGATCATTTGAAAATGATACCTTTCAAAATGAATGTTTTACGGATGTTTTACGGAAAATGATTTTTGGGCCGAGACCCAATCGATTTTGAAATAGTTTTGTAACTCAGGACTTGGAGTCCGAAAAGAGTTTTCTACTTTTTAAACTTCTTGTAATGCGGAACAAGATACGGGTTGAGACCCTAAATGTTTCAAAAGAAAGCTTTCCTGTTTTCTAAAACTCCCGAGATTTGTAAAACTCTTTATCAATCGTTTATCTATTTTGTTCCTACCTTTTGAGGTTTTTGGTTTACTTGTTCAAATGGAACTTCTCGGGAAGTCTTTCGTTGTGTTTGATTTGTAGATTTGTTTCAATGTTTTGTCGTATCATATTTGAGGTGATCCAGGATGGATTAAGGATTTACGTTGCGAGTAGTATGTGGAGAGGAGTTTTTATCAGAGTCTATATATTTGAGATTTTGGAACTCTATCATGTGGTTTTCTGATGGAATATCAGTGGATATTGGTGACGAGCCGAAGTGGTATACAGGAGTATGGATATGCACAAGCATTTGCATAAATTCCATTTTATTTAATCGTGTGTATTCGAAAAGAATTTTTATCGAGAACTTGGCACCAAATGAGCCGATTTAATTTTTAAAATTGATTTTGTGGTCTTACGAAAATTTATGTTTTGAGTTTTCAAACTCTTGAAAGAACTTTCGAAAATTGTCTTCGTGACAAGAATATATGATTTCAAACTGGTTTTGAAAATGTGATTGATATACATACGCATTTAGTGCATCGGGCATATCATATCGATGGTACAAGGAAAAGAGATTCGAAGTTTAGTATGGTAGATTGGTTATGCAAGGATGATCGGTTGATTGATCAGATATGAGAAATATACTGCGTGTTGTAGATTCATGTGCAGGATGTAATTTTGGAACTTTGGACTTTGTAAAACCGGGACGTATGTGCTATGTGAGTCCATTGGTGCGGTAGTAGCGCAATCTTACCATAGTAATCTTTGAATGATTTCTTTGTAAGTGTAAATTTGGGGATGGTGACCCCATGCTGGTTGTCTTGGATATTGAGTGGTCGTTCCCACTCCTTGTATGAACATGGTATTTTAACAAAATACCAAGAGGTTAAAAAGTACGGTTAAAAAGAGTAGACGTCCAGATTTTTTAACAAGAGAATTTTTACAGGGAAAAACTCCAGATGAATAATTATCAGTCCCTTCGTAATCAAGCTCTTTTTAATCCTCCTTCCAATGGTCTCAAAGCCCTCAAATTACACATTACACTTGCCAAATATCATGTCAAATACTGGTCTTTGCTTGCTGACAGTTTCTCTTCTGATTCAACTTTCCATCCAATTTTTATTGATAATCTATTTACTGCTATTCATAGACTCAAGTATCTCGAGAAACAAGCTAGTCTTTATTTAGCTTGAAAATTTTCAGATGAACAGCAAAGCAAGGATGCAAACTGCTGACGATTATACTTCAAAACCTATTTCTCATAACCAGTTTCAAGTATTAGGTAATATTCCTCAAATTTCAAACAATTTTCCTCCTTTATCTTACAAACAAGCCATTCAAGGACCTGAAATTCGAAAGAGTGATAACCCGGTTACTCCAAAGAAGATTGATTCAAAAAGAAAATCTATTCATACCCCTTACTTTACTAAACAAGCTGTTGAACATATTACCCTCACAAGATTTACAACAGCTCCAGACTTCAAAACCCTTCAAAGTATTATCCAAAGATACTTTCCTCAGGATTGCCATTGGTACCCTGAAGATTCTTTAAAAACCCAAAAATTTTATGAATATATTTTGGTGGACTCTGGTTCTATTGAATTAGTTCATAATCCAGATCCCAAGAATCCTCAGAGGACTGGTTTTTCAAAATGCATAATTAAAAAGATTTTCAAATCGGATGAATGGACTTTCCCATTCTCAAACAAAAACTTTTCTGGAAACTTCACTCCAAAAGGATATTCATATCCTGACTACAAAAAAGCTTGGTTCTATACTTTCTTCAAAAGACCTTTTGATCATTCATGGTTCTTTACTTTCCATAAAGATTTTGTCAAAACTTACCCCATTTGGTTTTGTGAATGGTGGATTCAATTTGGACCAACTACAGACATTCTTCCTTCAAATGTCTATAGTGCATTCAAATTTTACACTCAAAATGCCAAAGGATCTGAGTTTGAAAAATTCATTGGATATTTTTCTGAATTCAAAGTCCCTTGGATATTTTGCTGGAATTTTCAATTTCAACAGTATCATCCAGCACCTTATCCTATATCAATAGTTAGAGAATTCATTTTGAAAATGAATTTTGAAGACTAGATCTGATCAGGATCGATAAAGAAATCATCATCAGGATCCTGAGCATATTGATTAGAACTAGAACCTTCACTTGAAGCATGAGAAGATTCTGTCCTATTTTTGAGTAATTGAATATAATCTTTTGCAAGTTCTGGGCAGTCTTCCAACATTTTAAGGATCTTCATTTGTTGTGAAGACAAACTGGAACTCTGTTTTATGTCATTACAAATTTTCTTATCCTTAGCTTTTGATTTTGCTATTAAAGGATGAGTTGGTTTGGAAGAGATCTTTGAATTTGGGAATGAGGGCTTCTTCCCTGTTGAAAAGTATCCCTCATAGTATGCCAACTGGTTTCGCCCTGCCATGGGCTCATCAGGGAGACGGCATTAGTCCCCGACCAGTTGTGCCCTACCAGCAAAGATCCCCTTCATAGTCAAGTCCTCGACTAGCGACAAGCTCTCCGGACTAAACCGGGTCGGCATGCCTGACTCGGCCAGAACGATGCATCCGGGCAAACAACGCCTAAACGCTAATGTCGCCCCCTTTTCCCCACTTGTGGCAAGCTAACCAGAAGGCACGCCTCATTTGGACGGTCGACACGGACACGACATATCGGGTCGTGACATCCTCCCCCACCCAAATCGCAGCACGTCCTCGTGCTGGGGAAGAATGTTTCTTTCCGCACACTGTATTGCCTCACGCACACAAAACGATCGTGGACAAACACATACGGCACCATCCCCAGATGGCCAGGCTCTTCACTCGCGCACCTCGCGCTAGCCCGCAGTGCGCCACGCACATACCGCATCACCAATCGACATCAACCTTCACCCTACGCGCTTCCTGGCGTTAGTACCTCGGTTGAACGGCATTCCCTCGCCGCTGCATTTTTCCCGCATGTCGAGGTTCCCACAGTGGCCCACGATGCTCCACGCTCATACACCCCGGTCACCGAAAGGTGGAGCTACCAAAAGTGCGCAATACAAGTGTGTCCACATTCCGGACCGTCTGATCTCACAAGCCTAGGACCACCTCTCATTCCGGCATAGAATCGGTTCATGTTCTCCGCCTAGAAGCCTTGTCAGGAGCCGCACTTTGTCCGTGCCCTCTTTGCACCGGCGAGCACTCCCCGCCCTCATCGGTTTCGGCAGAACTTGACCACACCCGAACCATGCCGTACTGAGAGAGGTTTCGGCTCCGATACCATAAAGTGTGTTAGAAATATTATTTCTGAGAAATTTATTTTCTGTTCTTAATTCCAAACTTTAGATAAAAAGTCTGTATTGAGATTTATTTGTATAGTTCATACTTCAGATAGTAAGTTTGAATTGCGAATTGTTTACTAAGTTCATAAGTCTATACTGTTCTTAGTATTCACGTCTGCGTTGGTCAGCCAAGGAAAATCCGTTGGTCAGCCTGAGTTGGTGGTCCCGGTGGTGGTCCCGGATTCGTGAATTTCTAAACCCAGTAAAAACTTATAATCTCAGTTTTCAATAAGCAATCTTCCAAACCCAGATCTAAGTACGACCTATCTTACAAAAACCAATATCCAGATCTAAATCTAGGTATGGCATTATCAATTAGAAAATTATTTTCTAAAAATAATAGTTCTAATAATGTTGTTAGCTCCAAAGAATTACATGTCCCTGTTAATTATTCAAACTGGACAATCCCTGAAAATCAAATTGAAAGTATTTATCAAATAGGATCTCTTGATTTCAAAACTGCATTTTCTGTCAAAATACATGAAGAAACTATTTCAATTCAACAAGAATTTCAAAATATTCCTTTATTATCCTTAGCAAGTATTCACAAATACTTAGAAAAAGGTTTCAAATATATGCATTATGGATTAATACAAATTGCTGTTAAACCCTTAGTTCGTAAAGGTATCAATGCCCCTATTTAAGAGATAAAAGATTAAAAAAATATAAATCTTCTCTCTTAGCCATGATTCAAACTAATATTTGCAATGGTCCAATATATTTCAATTATTCTCCAGATTTTTCAGTTGATTTACTTGATCCCTTAATAAAAGATTCATTAGTACTTGATGTACATCTCCAAGGAGATGAATTCCAAGAAACCTGCAAAAATTTTGCAATTATTTATAGAGTTTGTTTTAGATTAATGAATTCCCAATTAAATCCCAAATTTAATATAAAACCAACTTCTAAAGATGAAACTGTCCTACTTCAAATAGAAAATGATTACTCTTCAACATTTACTCCTAAAACATTAAAATGGAATGAGATAACTATTCCTAAGGAATTTATTTTCAAAAATCCTGAAATACCAAGAAATATGATTAAAAAAGACATTAATCAAATAATTGAAGACAAAGATGGAAACATCATTTTAAAATTCGACTCAGTAAAAATTTATAAAGGAGAAAGTTCAACTTCTT
>CM065805.1:154875625-155052143 GCA_033398695.1 Orobanche coerulescens | reverse complement strand
TCGTAACCACTTACTAGTTCCGTTATGTCTATTTGGGTTCTCATCCCGACGTACGGCCTGATTCATCTGCACTAACTGATCAACCACCTGACGAAGGATGGTGGCGGCGCCAACGTCAACATTAACGCTAGTCGAATATCCCTGATCTGTACTGAGCTGATTGGTACTCGACAAGGAGGGAGTCGCCCTCTCCTGCTCCCGATTACGACCACGACCACGACCACGACCATGACCACGGCCTCGACCTCGACCCCTTAGCATACTGAACGGACATCCAATCAGAATAACAAGATAAAACAAACCTCACATAATCGACATAAGCCCAAAATCAAAAGACAATGCAATATTCACACGTTCACATTGACAAAGATGAACGACCTATACCTCGGCATACGGTTAAAACATTAAGCATACCATTGTGGTCCAACACCGATAATATTTTAAAAAAACAAGTTTAACGAGGTATTTGTTCGAATGATAATATAAAAAAATT
This sequence comes from Orobanche coerulescens, assembly GCA_033398695.1. Taxonomy (NCBI): domain Eukaryota; kingdom Viridiplantae; phylum Streptophyta; class Magnoliopsida; order Lamiales; family Orobanchaceae; genus Orobanche; species Orobanche coerulescens. The sequence continues at coordinate 155,051,650 of CM065805.1, read as the reverse complement.
CGCGAGATCGAAAGATTTTCTTTGGGGTGAAATTTTGAAAGTACTTTGTTTAATACCTCGGTCATTGAAGTGGGAACGATACCTAACAACGTATCCCGCCACTTGGGCATACAACCCGATTTTCCGCGAGAATAATAATATAGCAACTCACCGCGACTTAACCTCAATACATAAACACATAACGTTCTAATTTACGGAAGCCAAAGTTGTTTTGCAAAACAGAAATTTTCCAAAATCCTTTAGTTCATAAGCAAAATGACGGTAATATTTTACAATGTCCGAAGTATTTTTAAAACACATTTTTCAAATACCGTCTGATTGTGTCATTTGAAAATACACGGCCCATTTGTCAAAATTTAACAAATTTTAAAAATCCATATAAACCATGGTTTGACCGCACCACCAAAATATTTTTCAAAAATCGATTTCTACAAAATTCTCAAACTGTAAAGTCCTTCAGGAAACATTCACAAACTTACCCATAGTGGACAAAAATTACAACATTCCAAAAACAGTCGAATTTAAAACCACATACTCAAATGGCAACCAGGGTCGCCAATTCAATCAAATGCATCTCGTGGTATCAAGTTTAAACACACAGTAAAATCATTCATCGGAGTTTCTCACAAACTCTACCGTTGGTACCTTTTCGAAACCCATCGAGGTTTACAACCTTCACAACATACCACCCCACCCGGTGGTTCAAAGATAAAATAATAACGTGCCCAGTTCTATACACATACTATGTGCCACAAGTATGAAACACAACTATATTACACAATACTGTGTAAATAAAATTATACACCACAATTAACTCACTAAAATAAAATCGAGATACACAGTATTACGCATAAAGGAGGAGACTTACATCCACAGTCGCACGGAGGTGACGATCGCCACGATACTAATCTCGTCCGACAACATAGCCGACACGTTGTGACCACGCACAACTCAACTTGTCACCCGACGGCTCGAGCGACAAGACAACACATTACTCGACAAAACATGACTTGAACGACCCGACGGCTAGGTTTCCGCAAACCTAAGCTCTGATACCATAAATGTAACATCCCCAAAACCGTATGGGAATATTACACGCCGTAGACCCTTTCCACAAGGATCTACCAGGCTAAACATCCATAAACAACCAAATGCTTGCCCGACCAGTGTCAAACAATAAAATGATACAGACCGATATGGTCACTTACACGTGAATACACGGCCGATGAGGTCACACAACCCAATCGATAAAGCCCGACTTAAATAACATTACCCACACAGGGGTCGAAATACAATACTGACGGAAAGTGAAATCAACTCGACAACACAACAAAAATCAAAATAACTCTCGACTCATGATTAGTATCGCGGCTCGTCATCCTCTTGTGCCAATCCTGTGTTGCTCCCCAGATCTGCATGTACTGACGCAAAGCAGACATCCACCCCCGATTACAAGGGGTTAGTAAAACTCCACTGTTTTACTAGTGCAAGTATCAAATCATACGAAATGTAACAAGCAATTAATAATCGTGATCAAATATAATAATCAAGTATCAAATATTCCGGAGGTTTTCACAAGAGAAGATAAGCTATGAAGCATTCGAAAATAAGATTATCATCTCGGGAATTTTAAATTTCAAAACCTTAAGACCTCAAGTCCCGATTCACGAAACCTTTCGAAAAACTTAAGGGCCTTAACCCAAAACTTGTTTCATAATTCAGATTTACAATACGAAACATTTCCATAAATCTCGTGGGGCTCGGCCCAACATTCTTTCTTAAAACTTTTCCTGTAAAAACTTTGATTTGAAAAGTATCATGCTCATGACACCGTGATCCACTGTCACGTGTCTCCGTAGGTTCAACAACCCGCACGGACTACATCACGCACAATTAAACAAACATAATCAATTCCGACACCGTGATCCACAGTCACGTGTCTCCGTAGGATCAACAACCCACACGGACTAATAACAAAACATAACCAATTCCGACACCGTGATCCACTGTCACGTGTCTCTGTAGGCATAACAACCCGCACGGACTATATCAATCACAACAATCACACACACAGTCCTGACACCGTAGTCCACTGCCACGTGTCACCGTAAGCCCCGTCGAGCTCACTCGGTTGGACGCACTGTGTCCGAAACTCATGGTCCACTGCCATGCGTTATCGTAGGCCTCGTCAGACCAGCACGATTGGACCTCAGTACCTCACTAAGTTCTGATCCCGTAGTCCACTGCCACGAATCCTCGTAGGTCCCGTCGAACCAACACGAGTGAACTTAGCAGTCACACACATATTCACATTCACATTACATACAACAACGAGCACAATTAATCAATCACCTTGATCACCACAAAATCGTACATTGCACGCAAATAACAAAACCTCGACACTCGCAACAACTATCATCAATCAACGACATTTAACCAACATAACACACATTCGGTACACAATACATTGTACAACCAAGTGTACAACCATCCCATATGTACGTCGCATTCCTGCACAAATGGCACAACGCCTAACACGTATACTGATATAACACTATTATCACAAAGCCTTCAAATTGCGGAAAACACAACCAACTCAAACGGAACATATTTACGAAGGCAAGCGAAGTCATTATACATCTCATACGTAATTACTAGTCGCAAGATACAAGTCGTATAGTAAGATACTTGCCTTAATAACCGCTACCGAACGCTCCGAAGAACACGGTTCGACCGGGAAGCTCGAACCCCAAGGAAGGCAACGAACGGAAGGGTTCCGACTCGAGTTCTTCACAAGAATTCGCTCCTAAGTCACAACGATGTCAATTCAATCACAATTCTACGAAAACGTATGGAACTTCCCAAGTTCTACTCATTGAAGCATTTTATCGGACACCTTGAGGGCATAGTCCAATTCAATCGATTATTCAAGGTAATACTCAAATTCGTTTCACAAAACTTCAGGGGGTAATGAATGATTTCGAGTATACAACCATGTTCTAACAATAATCTAAACTAAAACGAATCAAATCGGCCAAAACATCAAGAAACCTCAAAATTCCCAAAACCAAGAGTTTAGGTGTTCTTACCTTCGATCCGGGTGGAATATGATGTTAATCCATGAATCAAACTTCCAAAACGTGTTGTTCTATGATTCTCTTACTCAAATCCATCCATTTATCTTTGAAGAATCGCGAAGGAACGAAGGAAAAAATGAGAAATGGCGGATAACTCGGTCAGGCCATTAAATAGGTGATCTGCCTTTGTGTGCCGCGGCACAGGACAAGTGTGCCGCAGCCCAGGGCCACCAAAAACGCCCAGGAATCAGATTAGTGGCGCGGCACACTGAGTGTGCCGCGGCTGCAGTGACCCCTTCAACACCAAAAAGGCACACCGTGCAGTCTTGGCTATTTCGACCATAACTCCTTCGTACGGACTCCGATTGACTCACCGTTTGAACCATTGGAAAGCTAACTTGATGCTTTATAATATTGCAAAGATTCAGTATTTTTGTAGTTTCCAAGAATTTATGGTGATTTTTACAAAGCCGAACTCATACTTAGAAAAGTCGTTTAGTAATCCTGAACTCCAAAAAACGACACCGAAACCCAAACCTGAATACGAACCGAAGATACGGTTACGAAGTACTCACAAAGACGAATCTAAGAGCTAGTAGAACACACAATTACGACCACCCGAAGGCTCGAAATTCGACAACGGAAGGTAATTACCCCAAACTTTGGGAAATTACGAAAATGGCCCAAATGCCCGAAAATCACCATACGACAACGAATAATCAAACCGAAGCTCACAACACGTATAACAACGTTAAATGAACTTACGAAAAACCCCAAATGATAGTTTCGAACGAGATTCGCAAGAACCAAACTCAAGCGCGGAAAAGTCGCTAAAAAGCACGGAACTCAACAAAGCAGCACCGAAACGAACTCGGATGACAAAAAGTGCAGAATTAAATATTCTCCGAATGACGAAACAGTCAAAAGCGAGTTTTCGAAACGGATCTCCGCCGAAAAATGAAAATTACCGGAAATCCGAAATTGCGGATATTACAGTTCATAGAGCTTTGGGAACCGAGTTGAGACTTAGTACATCCTACCACCCTCAGACAGACGGACAGTCTGAGCGGACGATACAGACGCTAGAGGATATGTTACGAGCCTGTGCTTTAGATTGGAAGGATGATTGGGAGACACACTTGCCGTTGATCGAGTTCACGTACAACAATAGTTGGCATGCCTCGATCAAAATGGAACCATTCGAAGCGTTGTATGGGAGGAGGTGCAGATCGCCGTTGTGTTGGGATGATACGTCTGAGCTAATCGGTACCGAGCCCGACATGATAGTTGAGACGAGGGAGAAGGTTACCTTGATTCGTGGTAGATTGCTGACGGCCCAGAGTCGGCAGAAGTCTTATGCCGATACACGTCGCCGACCGTTGGAGTTTGAGTTGGGAGATCACGTCTTGCTTAAGGTGTCGCCGACACGGGGAGTTTACCGCTTCGGTCGGAAGGGTAAACTTAGTCCGAGATATATCGGGCCGTTTGAGATTTTAGATAGAGTTGGAGAGCTTGCGTATCGGTTAGGCTTGCCGCCGTCCCTGAGCCACGTGCATAACGTATTTCATGTTTCCCAGCTTAGGAAGTACGTATCGGACCCTAGCCATATTATTGATTTTGGAGAGATCGAGTTGGGGCCCGACATTACCTTCGAGGAGAGGCCGATTCAGATCTTAGAGCGTCTAGTGAAGCAACTCAGGCACAAAACCATTCCTTTGGTCAAAGTGAAGTGGTCGAGGCATGGATCCGAGGAAGCCACGTGGGAAACGGAGGAGAGTATGAGGTCGAGATACCCCGAGTTATTCGTGTTGTAAGTTTCGGGACGAAACTTATTTTTAGGGAGATAATGTAATATCCGGTATTTTCTTTCCCTTGTATTTTCATTTTTGGTATATTTCTCGGTCATAGTGACCCCGTGTATCTTCAAGTATGTCCTTCTGTCATCCGTTGAACTATAATCTCGTTATTGTTTATTGTTTCAACTTTCCTCATATGAGTTCGACTTTGTTAGATCACCATTAATTTTTGGTAACTCCAAAAATTCTAAATCTTGCAATATTATAGAGCATCGAGTTAGCTTTCCAATGGTTCAAGCGGTGAGTCAATCGAGTCCGAACGAGAGAGTTATGGTCGTTTGATTTTGGCGATCACGCCGACGGACTCGGTCGTGTCGTCCGACACGGCCGTGCCGTACTCGTCCGGAAATGCGAAGTTTCTGCCGACGGACTCGGCCGTGTCGTCCGACACGGCCCGTGCCGTACTCTTCCGGATAAGCTGGAGCAGTGCCCGACACGCCGGCCGTGTCCCGGGACACGGTCGAGTCATGCCGAAGTCATTGTCGGGCGGGTCGCTATCGGGAGGCCCTCAGCGCCGCGACCGTGTCAGCGGGACACGGTCGAGTCCTGTCGGCGGCCATGCGACACGGCCGTGCCCGACCGCACGGGCCGTGTCCGGCAGGCAGTCAACCCCTATAAAAGGCCCTGCAGACGTTTTTCTTGCCATTTTTCACCTTCTTCTTCTCCTCTTCCGCAGCTGGGCGTGTTCTAAGCTTGAAGCCATGTTGTTTAACAACATATCCATGGAGTTCTTGAGGTTATATCATCAATAATCCGTCCGATATCATCCCTTGATCCAGCGAATCAAGGTTAGATCTTTAGAACCCTACTTTTGGTAAAATTGGGGGTTTTCGTGTTTTTGTCCGATTCGTTCCGTTTTGTTGATTAATTCATGATGAATATGATTAATCTTGTTGGTATTCTTAGTTTCCCTACGGATTCATGGTATATTTCGTGATTTTTACGGAATCGAGAGGGTTTGGTTGTGGTCCGCCCTCGTTGTTGTTTATATACGAATATACATGAATCGTAGGCGGGTTTTCGGGGGGTTTTCCAATTCCGTATTCATTTAGAAATGGTTGTGATTGTATTCTTTGAATCGTTAGGTTCGGTTTCAATGGTTCCTAGCGTTCATCGGTGACTTTCCTTTCCGTTCGTTGCGTCGTCAATAATTCAAGGCAAGTACATGTATTACATTCCGTTATGTGCGTATGATTTTGATGCGAATGATGTAAATGGTTTTATTGAACGAATGTGATTGTTTCTGTTCCACCTGGGGATGGCGTGTGGCCTCTGGGGGCCGATACTAATGGGTACGACCACGGAAGTGGACTTGGGTGCGTGTGTTGATGTTCTTCCACCTGGGGACGGTTCGACGGACCTGCGGGGCCGATACTAATGGGTACGGCCGTGGAAGTGGTTTCTCACACAGGGACGGTCAGCGGGACCTGCGGGGACCGATACTAATGGGTACGGTCGCGAGTTACCAAGCGTGGATAAATGTGATGTGGGAAACTGTTATTATCTTGTTTTGGTGTTAATGTGATATTAGGAATATTGGTTTTCAAAATGACTTTCCTAGCGATTTATTTGCGTTGAATCGTGAATGAATATAAAGTTGAGTAATAAAGTACTTGCACTAGCTATTCGAATGCTAACCCCTTAAATGGGGGAAATGCGTCTTATGCATTTCAGGTACCGGGAAGGCTGAGGGGCAGGCACGGGACACGCACGCGAAGGATGGGATGGCTTGATGATGTGGCTCGAGTCTGCATTTTTATGTTTTGTCATTGCATTGTCGAGTATTGAAGTTAGACTGTCTGTTTTGAGACTTGGTTTAAGTCCCCTGCGTGGGCAATAAATTGGTATTTAACCTCTGTTCATGTATTACGTTAAAAATGTTTTGGCCGAGGCCACGGCCTTATTTACTTTTGAGTGCATTATTCGGGACTACATTGTGGTTTATATGTCATGTGTTAGCCTGGTAGACCTCACGAGGGTTCTACGGCGTGTAATATCCCAGTTGTGAATTGGTGTGTTACAGCATTAAAATACCAAAAGGTCGTCCTAGTAAATTGTCATGTTGTCGTGCATGTTATGTTGTTCATGTTGATGAACATGTTGATTTGCATATGTGTATGCATATTGTGTTGTTTATGTTGTGTAAATAATCCGATGGGATTATGAGGATCTATGCTGAGGGCGCTGGATCGAATGTCCATCATGCGTTGGTTCGACGGGATCATCATGAGGATCTATGCTGAGGGCCGGATCGTTGGGAGTTTTCCACCATGCGTTGGTTCGACGGGATCATCATGGGGATCTATCTTGAGGCCTGGATCGTTGGATTACCGGTATTGTGTTGATGGAATCTTGTGAATTCGCATCATTGATTTTATCATGTGTTGTTGTTCATATGTGTATTGTTGGTTATCCACCTTATCTCGATCGATAGGATCAACAAAGGGATCTATGCTGAGGGCGCTGGATCGTCGGATTTCCATTGAGTATACATCATTGTTATTGTTGTGAGCATATTGACGTGGTCATATGAGTATGCATTTGTAGGTCTTGTGTTAGGACCGTGTTCGTATTGCATTAATCTGATCTCGGATTAGACTGATATGATGTCGTGGCACATCATATCTCGAGGTATGTTCCGTATTTCCTTGGTATTTGTCTTTGATGGACAATCGGTTATCGTTTTGGGATTTGATGATGTTATTCGACGGATCGTATTGGTCAGTAATGGTATATTTCTGTATCGTGAGTTGGTGATGATAGTTTGAGAATCTTGAGTATTGTTTGAGGTACAATACAAATATTATGTTCGAGTTTATTGGTTAATCGAGTACGAGATGTGAAATGTGATAATGGTTATTCTGATGAGAATTACTTGAGTAAGCAAAGTTATGGCGGTAAGATTACGCTGGTCGTATTCTTATGTTGTATTCTCATTGGTATGTTATTATTAATGTGATGTGACGGTTATCATTGTTGGATATTATGGCTGTAATATCCGCGTTTTCTATCCTGGGTAATTTCTATTTTGGTGCGTTTTCGTTTCGGACAACTCGCCTGGCACTGTTTTGTAATTCTGAACCTATTTTATTCTTGGAGTTTTTCCGTTTAGACGGGTCTTGATAATGTTTTTACGCAATTTCATCTCGTGTTATATTCTGTCGCATGTGTATTCGTTTCTCGTTAAATTCGTTCGATTTCGTCGTGTTCTTACTTCCATGAGTTCGTATGCTTATGTAGAGCATGTTGCGAGTTTCGGATTGTTAATCCGACGTTGTGTCGTGACTTTTCGGTTGTTTGGGACGTTTTTGTAATTTCCTAGAAGTTTAGGGAATTTGTCCCTTATTCGACTTTGGTTGTGTACCTCAGATCGTTTTGGGTTCCGTACTTCCATTTCATGTTATTGTTGCCCAAATATCGATCCCTGTTGTTTTTATTCTCCTTCCGGATCATTTTTCGTCATTTTGGGACCCGAAGGGGGGGTGTGGGCCGCGGCACAAGAATTGTGAGCCGCGGCACACGCTCGCCTTGATTGTTGCCTTAGCAAAGCTGCGTGTGCCGCGGCACAAGGATTGTCTTGGCTTCTGGCACACAGTCGGTGCAGTACACTTTTCCGGCCGCGGCACACCCGTGTGACACTTGCCGGCCAAAATCGAGTATGCTGCGTGCCGCACCTGATCCGGCGATCTGCGGCACATGCCGAGTCCGAGCCGCGGCACACTTCGAGATGAGCCGCGGCACGGCGAGCGGTCGGCCACCCAGGCACAATTTTGGCTCTGTGCGCGCACGATTTAGCCGAGCGGCACACGGCGCGGTCGGCCTATATCTCGCTTCTTATTCGGCGAGAATCGCCCATTTCCTCCCCTTCTTCAACCGTGCGAGAGAGAGAGAGTCTTGAGAGGGAGAGTTCCTCCATACACCACTTATTTGTGTAGATTTCTTCCTCTCTTTTCGATCGGGTGGCTCGGATTGCGGATCTATCACGTGGTTTTCGGATTTGAGTGCTTGATTCTTCAAGAGGTAAGAATTCCTTTAACCCTAGTACGATTTTGGGGAGGGTTTGTTGGTGATCTTGTGTTTTAATCCGAATTAGCCGATGTTGTTGTTAGAATTGATAGTATACTCGTGACCCTTGGTTTTCTTGTTTTTGATTGGGATGAAATCCCGTTGTTACACCATTGACCAATTTCATTTCCTTTCGCACTCTTGGTGTCCGATTTAATTGTCCCAACGGGTAGAATTAGGATTAATTCTTACCTTTCCGCATTATTGAGACTTGTGTATACCGTTATTGTGTTAGGATTGGATTTGGGAGGATTGTTCGGACCGAAACCTATTCCGTCGTCGTTCCTTCGTTTCGTTTCATTCAAGGCAAGTACATGCATTACATTTCGTTATGTATATTGTGATTTTCGAAATGAATGATGAATGGTGATATTTGGGGGCGGGAGATGAGTTCCATCCACCAGGAGAGTCCGACGGGATGTCTGGTGGTCGAAACTAAGGGGTACGGCCGCGGACGGGAACTTGTGTGCGTGTGTGATTGAACTTCCACCGGAGTGTCCGACGGGATGTCCGGGGTCGATACTAAGGGTACGGCCGCGAAGTGGTATCCCACCGGAGTGTTCGACGGGATGTCCGGGGTCGATACTAAGGGGTACGGCCACGGGATACGATTGTGATTTTGTGATATGGTGATGATTGGAAATTGATGAGATTGCCAATGTAGTATTCCGGAATATATATGTGGCAAATGGCTTATGTTTGAGATGATTGTGTAAAACCGTATTTTTGTATATAATGTGGTGTAATTGTGTACTTGCACTAGCTATTCGAATGCTAACCCCTTAAATGGGGAAATGCGTCTTATGCATTTCAGGTACCGGGAGAGCTGAGGAGCAGGCACGGGGCACGCACGCGAAGGACGGGATGGCTTGATGATAGTGGCTCGAGTCTGTTTTGTTTATTTCTATGTTTGGTTATTGCATATGTCGAGTATTGGAGCTAAACTGTTTATTCTTGAACTTGGTTTAAGTCCACTGCGTGTGCATCGAATTGATATTTACATTATGTTTTATGTACTCCGTTGAAATGATTTGGCCGAGGCCACGGCCCTATTTACTTTTGAGTGCATCTTTTGGGGTTTTCATTGTGGTTATGTGTCATGTGTTAGCCTGGTAGACCTCAAGAGGGTTCTACGGCGTGTAATGTCCCATTTGTGAATTGGGGTGTTACATTTATGGTATCGGAGCCTAGGTTTTGAATACCTAGGCTGTCGGTTAATTTTTGGGTCTGTTAGTTGCATCATTAGAGTCAGTCGTTGAGCCTAATATCATCATGCTACCGTCTTTTCGTGCGACCCGTGGCTGTAAGTCTTCTCAAACTCTTTTATTCTGTATTCGTTTTCTTGCGCTGTTCGGAATCGTAACTTGTGTTACCAACTTTGTGAATTGTGAATCTTTCTGATCTTGTCCTTTTCTTACTTTCCTTCAGTATGTTGAGAGGTCGTGGTAGACCGGCTAGGGGACGCGGCCGAGGCCGTGGTCGGGGTGCTGATAATGAAGAGGGCTCACTTTCTCAGTCCTCTGCGGACTCAGCCTCTCACTCAGTGCCGTCGGGTAATAATGCCGACGCCGGCTCTTGCCGTGCTTCAGATTGGTAGCCCAACTTACTCGAATAGCTCGTGGTGGACGCTTGAATCCGCCCCGACACCGGAAGAGGAGGCTAGTAAGTGGCTTGACGGTGACTAAGATGCACCCTCCTCGTTTCTCGGATCCTCCGACTCCTCGGTTGGGAGAATTGGCTCTTTCAGTTGTCCAGGACCTTCGATGCCGTAGCTTGCCCTGAAGACAGGAGGGTACATATTGCCCAGTACCTCCTGGATAAGGAAGCTGCGGAATGGTGGGAGGCCGTTGTGCCCAGAGACCGTCGAGCTACTTGGGAGGAATTCAAGGCTGCCATGGAAGCAGAGTATTGTCCGCCGCCAGTCAAGGAGCGCAGAATTGTGGAGTTCTTCACCGCTACACCTCAGGACGTGCCTATTTCTCAGGCCATCATTACTTACAATCAGCAGTTGGGTTTCGTGAGAGATCAGGTGAGGTCGGAGGCCGATAAAATCCGTTACTTCAATATGCGCATGAAGCCGCATATTAGGCAGAGTATGGCACCGCTCATGTGTGCCACTTTGAAAGAATACCAGGATCGCGCCCTAGCGATCGAGATGGCGGTTCCGGAATCAGAGTCGGTTTCGGAAGTTAAGAAGCAGAAGACTACCGGTGGATTCTCGACCGGGAAGGGTGGTCAGTTTTCGAGGTCTCGTTCTGCTCCCATACCGGGGAAGAGGCCGTTCCATCAGGCCGGTGGATCTCAGGGTAACCGTTCAGTTCAGTCTGTCGCTTCGGGTGTCAGGGTTTGTTTTAACTGCAACCAATATGAGCATTTGATGAAGGATTGTCCTTTTCCCCCCGTTGCTTGCTTCACTTGCGGGCAGACCGGGCATCGGGCGGCTCATTGTGAGAGAGCCACCAGGGTCGCTAGAGTTCCGACTACCACTACCGATCAGAGGGATCATAATACTCCAGCTACTCAGGTTCCGCAGGGTTCGGGTCGCGGTAGAGGTCGGGACAGCCGGATCGCCGCGCAGCCTCGAGCTCGGGTTGATCCACCCCCGATCGTATCGGATGAGGCGCACAGAGGAGCGGAACATTCGGTAGCGTCAGTACCACTCAGATCCTTACTCATCCAGTTTAGTGCTTTTCGATTCGGGTGCAACCCATTCCTTTATTGCGTCAGATTGTGTGAATCGTATTGGCTTTGACTGCTTGTTTGAGTGTGAACCGTTTGTGGTGGGTACGCCTAGCGGGGATCGTATGATTGGGGACCGGGAAGTTAGGGATTGCCCCGTGAGGATCGGGAGCCGAGATTGGCCCTCGAACCTCATCGTTATCGACCTTAAGGGTGAGGATTTAATCCTCGGGGATGATTGGTTAGAACGTCACGGTGCTATCATGAACTATCGGACTCGTACTATCTCGATCGTGGCCGAGGATGGCACCGAGCATACTGTCGTCGGCTGTAAGCCGGGTAGATCGGGAAGCGTGATTAGCGCCTTGAAGGCGATGAAACTTCTGAACCAGGGCTGTGTCGGCTACTGGTGCTATGCCCTGAAGGCGGAAGATGGTGGAGTTGACATGTCGTCAATTCCAGTTGTTAGTGAGTATCCCGATGTCTTTCCAGACGATTTACCGGGATTACCACCACAGCGAGAGGTGGAGTTTCCTATCGATCTAGAGCCGAATGCAGCCCCTATTTCTCGAGCACCGTACCGTATGGCACCGTCGGAGATGTTAGAGTTGAAGAACCAGTTGGGAGAATTGCTGGATAAAGGGTATATTCGACCGAGCGCATCGCCTTGGGGTGCGCCCGTACTTTTCGTTAAGAAGAAAGATGGGTCGCTTCGTTTATGCATCGATTATCGAGAATTAAACAAGCTGACCATCAAAAATAAATACCCTTTGCCCAGGATTGACGATTTGTTTGATCAGCTTCAGGGGGCGACAGTCTTTTCGAAGATTGATTTGCGATCGGGCTACTACCAGTTGAGAATTCGGGACGTCGATGTTCCGAAAGCCGCCTTTCGGACGAGATATGGCCATTACGAGTTTGTGGTTATGCCTTTCGGGCTAACCAATGCCCCAACAGTGTTCATGCAGTTGATGAACAAGGTTTTTATTGAGTATCTAGACAAATTCGTAGTCGTTTTTATCGACGATATTCTTATCTATTCACGGAGTCGGGAGGATCACGCCTTACATCTCCGAATTGTATTAGACACTTTGAGGACCGAGCGGTTATGCGCGAAGTTCTCTAAGTGTGATTTTGGCTCGAGGAAGTGACGTTCCTCGGGCACGTGATTTCGCGAGAGGAGTTCGGGTAGATCCACGGAAGATAGAGCGGTGATGGCTTGGGAGCCGCCTAAGAATGTGAAGGAGGTGAGGAGTTTTCGGGTCTCGCCGGCTATTACCGCAGTTCGTTGAGGATTTTCTAAGATCGCTAGACCACTCACTCGGTTGCTCCAAGCTTCGAAGTTCGAGTGGGTGCAGACGAGCGGGGCGGCTTTGACGAGTTAAAGAGACGTCGACTACCGCGCCCGTTTTAGCATTGCCTCGGGGAACGAGGACTTCGTAGTGTATAGTGATGCTTCGGGCCTTGGTCTAGGGTGTGTTTTGATGCGAGAGACAGAGTGATTGCTTATGCGTCCCGCCAATTGAAACCTTATGAAGTAATCTAACCCACCCACGATTTGTAGTTAGGCTGCGGTCGTTTCGCCTTAAAAATCGGAGGCACTACCTCTATGGGTCATCATGTAAGATTTTTACGGATCACAAGAGTTTGAAGTACATCTTCAGCCGAAGAGTTGAACATGAGGCAGCGTAGGTGGTTAGAGTTAATTAAAGATTACGACCTCGAGATACTTTACCATCCTGGTAAGGCCAACGTAGTGGCTGATGCGTTGAGCAGAAAACCGATGGCTTTGCAGATGTTAGAGGTACTTACACCGCATAGTAAGATCCAGCGAGATTTCATCCGTCAGAATATTGAGGTTTGGGTTCAGAGAGTTCAGGGCCAGTTATGTGCATTAGAGATCACTTCGTCCTTAACTGATGATATCAAGGCGAAGCAATATGACGATCCGTTTTTGGTCGGTGAGGAGGATGTGAGGAAAGGGAAAGCCCCTGGATTTGTGGTTCACGATGATGGAGTTTTGAGGTTTCGCGTGGACTTTGTGTACCATGTGATAATGAGTGAGACAGAAGATCTTGAGCGAAGCTCATACCACGCCCTACTCCATACATCCCGTACGAGTAAAATGTACAAGGACGTGAGGAGCAACTCTGGTGGAGTAATTTGAAGATGGATGTTAGCGAGTTTGTGGCGAAGTGTTTGACTGTCAATGAGTTAAGATTGAGCATCGGCGACCAGCTGGCTATTACGACCACTTCCTATCCCGGAGTGGAAATGGGAGGATATTTCTATGGATTTCATTACCAATATGCCCAAGACTCGGACGGGAATGAACATGATTTGGGTCGTTGTTGATCGACTAACCAAATCAGCTCATTTTCTGAGTATAAAGGACACTTGGGGGCCGGAGAGGCTTGCACGAGTGTTTGTTGCGGAATAGTGAGATTGCATGGGACCCCTAAGAGCATTGTTTCGGATCGTGATGGCGATTCATATCACATTTTGGCAGGCCGTTCATAGAGCTTTGGGAACCGAGTTGAGACTTAGTACATCCTACCACCCTCGGAGCAGACGGACAGTCTGAGCGGACGATACAGACACTAGAAGATATGTTGAGAGCCTGTGCATTAGATTGGAAGGATGATTGGGAGACACACTTGCCGTTGATCGAGTTCACGTATAACAATAGTTGGCATGCCTCGATCAAAATGGCACCATTCGAAGCGTTGTATGGAAGGAGGTGCAGATCACCGTTGTGTTGGGATGATACGTCCGAGCTAATCGGTACCGAGCCCGATCTGATAGTTGAGACGAGGGAGAAGATTACCCTGATTCGTGGTAGATTGCTGACGGCCCAGAGTCGGCAGAAGTCTTATGCCGATACACGTCGCCGACCGTTGGAGTTTGAGGTGGGAGATCACGTCTTGCTTAAGGTGTCGCCGACACGGGGAGTTTACCATTTCGGTCGGAAGGGTAAACTTAGTCCGAGATTTATCGGGCCGTTTGAGATTTTAGATAGAGTTGGAGAACTCGCGTATCGATTAGGCTTGCCGCCGTTCCTGAGCCACGTGCATAACGTATTTCATGTTTCCCAGCTTAGGAAGTACGTATCGGACCCTAGCCATATTATTGATTTTGGAGAGGTCGAGTTGGGGCCCGACATTACCTTCGAGGAGAGGCCGATTCAGATCGTAGAGCATCGGGTTAAGCAACTCAGGCACAAAACCATCCCTTTGGTCAAAGTGCAGTGGTCGAGGCATGGATCCGAGGAGGCCACGTGGGAAACAGAGGAGAGTATGAGGTCGAGATACCCCGAGTTATTCGTATTGTAAGTTTCGGGACGAAACTTATTTTTAGGGGGAGATAATGTAATATCCGCGTTTTCTATCCTGGGTAATTTCTATTTTGGTGCGTTTTCGTTTCGGACAACTACTTTGCACTGCTTTTGTAATTCGAACCTATTTTATTCTTGGAGTTTTTCCGTTTAGACGGGTCTTGATAATGTTTTTACGCAATTTCATCTCGTGTTATATTACGCATGTGTATTCGTTTCTCGTTAAATTCGTTCGATTTCGTCGTGTTCTTACTTCCATGAGTTCGTATGCTTATGTAGAGCATGTTGCGAGTTTCGGATTGTTAATCCGACGTTGTGTCGTGACTTTTCGGTTGTTTGGGACGTTTTTGTAATTTCCTAGAAGTTTAGGGAATTTGTCCCTTATTCGACTTTGGTTGTGTACCTCAGATCGTTTTGGGTTCCGTACTTCCATTTCATGTTATTGTTGCCCAAATATCGATCCTCGTTGTTTTTATTCTCCTTAGGATCATTTTTCGTCATTTTGGGACCCGAAGAAGGGTGTGGGCCGCGGCACAAGAATTGTGAGCCGCGGCACACGCACGCCCGATTGTTGCCTTAGCAAATCGTACCGTGTGCCGCGGCACAAGGATTGTGCGCCGCGCACACAGCCAGTCGCTGCGGTACACTTTTCCGGCCGGCACACCCGTGTGACACTTGCCGGCCAAAATCGATCAGACCGCGTGCCGCGGCACGATCGGCGATGCCGCGGCACATGCCGTCGAGCCGCGGCACACTTGATGAGCCGCGGCACGGCGGTCACCACCAGGCACAATTTTTGGCTGCGTGCCGCGGCACGCTTTAGCCGAGCCGCGGCACACGGCGCGGTCAGCGCTATATCTCTTCTTATTCAGCGAGAATCGCCATTTCCTCCCCTTCTTCAACCGTGCGAGAGAGAGAGTCTTGAGAGGGAGAGTTCCTCCATACACCACTTATTTGTGTAGATTTCTTCCTCTCTTTTCGATCGGGTGGCTCGGATTGCGGATCTATCACGTGGTTTTCGGATTTGAGTGCTTGATTCTTCAAGAGGTAAGAATTCCTTTAACCCTAGTACGATTTTGGGGAGGGTTTGGTGGTGATCTTGTGTTTTAATCCGAATTAGCCGATGTTGTTGTTAGAATTGATAGTATACTCGTGACCCTTGGTTTTCTTGTTTTTGATTGGGATGAAATCCCGTTGTTACACCATTGACCAATTTCATTTCCTTTCGCACTCTTGGTGTCCGAAGAATTGTCCCAACGGGTAGAATTAGGATTAATTCTTACCTTTCCGCATTATTGAGACTTGTGTATACCGTTATTGTGTTAGGATTGGATTTGGGAGGATTGTTCGGACCGAAACCTATTCCGTCGTCGTTCCTTCGTTTCGTTTCATTCAAGGCAAGTACATGCATTACATTTCGTTATGTATATTGTGATTTTCGAAATGAATGATGAATGGTGATTTTTGGGTGCGTGAGATGTGTTCCTTCCACCCGGAGTGTCCGACGGGATGTCTGGGGGTCGATACTAAGGTACGGCCGCGGAAGGGAACTTGTGTGCGTGTGTGATTGAACTTCCACCGGAGTGTCCGACGGGATGTCCGGGGTCGATACTAAGGGGTACGGCCGCGGAAGTGGTATCCCACCCGGAGTGTTCGAAGGGATGTCTGGTGGTCGATACTAAGGGGTACGGCCACGGGATACCATTTGTGATTTTGTGATATGTTGATGATTGGAAATTGATGAGATTGCAAATGTAGTATTCGGAATATATATGTGGCAAATGACTTATGTTTGAGATGATTGTGTAAACCGTATTTTTGTATATAATGTGGTGTAATTGTGTACTTGCACTAGCTATTCGAATGCTAACCCCTTAAATGGGGAAATGCGTCTTATGCATTTAGTCTGGAGAGCCGAGGAGCAGGCACTGGCACGCACGCGAAGGACGGGATGGCTTGATGATAGTGGCTCGAGTCTGTTTTGTTTATTTCTATGTTTGGTTATTGCATATGTCGAGTATTGGAGCTAAACTGTTTATTCTTGAACTTGGTTTAAGTCCCCTGCGTGGGCATCGAATTGATATTTACATTATGTTTTATGTACTCCGTTGAAATGATTTGGCCGAGGCCACGGCCCTATTTACTTTTGAGTGCATCTTTTGGGGTTTTCATTGTGGTTATGTGTCATGTGTTAGCCTGGTAGACCTCAAGAGGGTTCTACGGCGTGTAATGTCCCATTTGTGAATTGGGGTGTTACAATGGCTGACCCCATCCTGGGATTTCTTTTTAGGTTCTCGGAGTATCGAGCTTGTAGCGGTCGTGAAGAGATGAGCTTCCCGGAGGATACTGGCTAGGACATGTTGTGTGCATTGAGTTTCTTGATTGGTTCTTGTATTCCGCTGCTAGAGTATCTTTATGGTTGGTCTTTTTCCGCTGCGTGAGTATTTTGAAATGCTCTTTTGGTATCTAGTAACTGAGGTTACTTTGGAAATCATTTTCTAAACTTTTGAGTGTCGGCTGTTTGGCCTTGCGATTTCAAATGAGTTTTTACGACGGTTTTTGATAAATGGATTTTATAAGTCTTTGTGAATTTTTAAAGATAGTACCGTCGTTGGCCTCTTGGGCATTTGTAAATGTTTGCGAAAATTTCTTTTAGCCTTGTGGGTTCCATCTCGGGGCCCACGACGCTGTAATATTTCCAGTTAAATCTGGGGGTGTTACAGAATATGGTATCGGAGCTTAGGTTGAGAAAACTTAGGCATTTGGGTCGAGTTGGGTCGTGTTTTTGTTGCGTCATTCGAGTTGTCGATTGACAAATATTAGAGCCGTGAGTCTTTGTTATTCACTCAGGCTTGTGCGTTATCGGATTTGCCAGTATCGTACTGGGCTTGTTATAACTTTTCCAAATGGTGTTAACGAAATTCTCTGGAATGAGATGTATTGTGTTCTTGAGTCGAACTGATTTGGCAAACGTGTGGTTTGAAAATATCCATGTCGAGTATTTTCTAGAGTCGAGACATGTGCCAGTATCACGGGGAATCGTCGGCTTCACGATCTGTAAGTATTTGGATTTTTGAATTTCATTGAGATTTATTGCCATTTTAAGTTGATATGTTTTCAGATTCAGCAGATATCATGCGTTACAGTATGAGATGTCAGAGTGGGACAAGATTGATGATCTTGAGAAACTATAATTTTGGAAATCAGTATGTTGGTTAGATTTTGGAACGGAATTGTGCATTTGGGGAGAAATATTGTGCATGGTTGAGAAGAACATGTAGCATGTTAATTCATTTTGAGATATATGAACTGCTTTTGATCATTTGAAAATGATACCTTTCAAAATGAATGTTTTACGGATGTTTTACGGAAAATGATTTTTGGGCCGAGACCCAATCGATTTTGAAATAGTTTTGTAACTCAGGACTTGGAGTCCGAAAAGAGTTTTCTACTTTTTAAACTTCTTGTAATGCGGAACAAGATACGGGTTGAGACCCTAAATGTTTCAAAAGAAAGCTTTCCTGTTTTCTAAAACTCCCGAGATTTGTAAAACTCTTTATCAATCGTTTATCTATTTTGTTCCTACCTTTTGAGGTTTTTGGTTTACTTGTTCAAATGGAACTTCTCGGGAAGTCTTTCGTTGTGTTTGATTTGTAGATTTGTTTCAATGTTTTGTCATATCATATTTGAGGTGATCCAGGATGGATTAAGGATTTACGTTGCGAGTAGTATGTGGAGAGGAGTTTTTATCAGAGTCTATATATTTGAGATTTTGGAACTCTATCATGTGGTTTTCTGATGGAATATCAGTGGATATTGGTGACGAGCCGAAGTGGTATACAGGAGTATGGATATGCACAAGCATTTGCATAAATTCCATTTTATTTAATCGTGTGTATTCAAAAAGAATTTTTATCGAGAACTTGGCACCAGCGAGCCGATTTAATTTTTAAAATTGATTTTGTGGTCTTACGAAAATTTATGTTTTGAGTTTTCAAACTCTTGAAAGAACTTTCGAAAATTGTCTTCGTGACAAGAATATATGATTTCAAACTGGTTTTGAAAATGTGATTGATATACATACGCATTTAGTGCATCGGGCATATCATATCGATGGTACAAGGAAAAGAGATTCGAAGTTTAGTATGGTAGATTGGTCATGCAAGGATGATCGGTTGATTGATCAGATATGAGAAATATACTGCGTGTTGTAGATTCATGTGCAGGATGTAATTTTGGAACTTTGGACTTTGTAAAACCGGGACGTATGTGCTATGTGAGTCCATTGGTGCGGTAGTAGCGCAATCTTACCATAGTAATCTTTGAATGATTTCTTTGTAAGTGTAAATTTGGGGATGGTGACCCCATGCTGGTTGTCTTGGATATTGAGTGGTCGTTCCCACTCCTTGTATGAATTGGTATGTTCGTCGATTTGCAATTCGTTGTTCGTATGCCGAGGGAAATGTTCGCCAGTTGGGTATGTTTATTGAGATCTACTGTACGTGATTGATTTGTCATTTTGAGAATGTTATTCTTTCGTATATCCGTTTCTGTGGTTCTGTGTTGATCGTGTTGGAGTTTACCGTGTGAAGGTATTCTTGATTTTTGTTGATCGTTCGTTGGTAATATTGGAGTTTATCACGTTGATGATATTCTCGATTGTGTTTTGACCTCGGATTGGTCATATTGGAATTTATCATGTCGATGATAAATTCGGTTGATTGTTGATCATTGTTGGTGATCATCTGAGCGTTCAGATTTTGTGTTGATGTTTCGGGATTCGTGTCGTTGTTTTGGGCAGTTGTTTTGCAGATGTATTGTGTATTATTCGTCTTATCGGAATTGGGACTTGATTAGGGAATCAGGCAGACAGGATTTGATTCGGGCAGATTGTTTCATCCGAAGATGATATATTTTGTTGAGACTCAGGGAATTGTGATCGTAAGCGTATTGAGACTATACAGTGAGATCGCTTGCTAGTATCTCAGGAGATCGTCGACCTGCGTATTTGTAAGTATGCTCGTTTGGTTATTCGGTGATGACGATAATTGATCGTTGTCGTGATGGTTTTGGGATATTTTGGGTTGAAAGGTATGTTTGTTTGTTGTATGACGGATTGCAAGTTTCGAGGACGAAACTTATTTTAAGTGGTGTAGAATGTCATATCCGAAATTTCTACTACTGTTGTTTGATATTATTTTATCCGAGTTATATTGTACAGCGTGGAATCTGTACAGTAGGGATAAAATAAATAAAGGACTGAGATGTCAGTATCGGTATAATTGTCGTATCTGGTCGACAGTTACATTTGAGGATATCGTGTATCAGGTTATCGTACTTTCGATATAGAGTCTATCGTATAAGAATATTATTGGATACAGTGTTTGTGTTCAGTGTGTCTCATGTTTGTTTTTGGTACGTCAAGATGTTGGACAGAAATTGCGGAAAATGGCTAAGTGTTCATTAGCGCACGCCATCGTGCAGGTAGCGCACGCTACGAAGTATTGATAGCGTACGCTAAGAGGTTCGATTCGTACGCTAAGGAGGACCCCTAACGTGCGTAACGACTTGCCGGGTTAGTTAGGAAGGTGACCAAGCGAGTAGGCCGAGTTGATTTTTATATTCGATTAGCGCACGCTAACGTATGTTGGTTAGCGCATGCTAACATCGAATCGCCAATAATGGAATCTTAGCTTTGGCGGTGGACCCGGCCACTTGCGATGCGTGTCGAGATAAGGTCGTGGTGTTTGTCATGTAGGGCTAGCGCACGCTAAACCGTATGGCTAGCGCACGCTAATTCCAGATCGGCCAAAGGAATCCGATAATCGCGGATGCTTTCGGCATGTGGGGGCACGAGTGGTAGGTGTGTCTGTAGCAAGTCAACCGGATAGCGCACGCTAAGGTAAATGACTTGCGACGCTAAGCAGATGTTTTACGTGCGTTAATGCATGGGCATTACCTACGTAAGCTAGTTCTGGCGGCGGTAGCCTGCAGGCCCGATAGCGCACGCTAACAAAGTCAGTTAGCGCACGCTAAGGCGGTAGCGCATGCTAAACATGAGATGTTAGCGCACGCTAATAATGAATATTATAAAAGGGGACAGAAGGGTGCTGAGAAGCATTTCGTCATTTTTTCTTCTTTCAGTAGAGAGAGAGAGAGAGTTGGGATATATGTGAGGTTCCCTAACACTGTATAATGATAATCTTTAACAACATTAGATTGAGAGCTTGGATTCAAGTCTTGTCCTTCAAGTTGTTCATGATTCTTTGGATGGAGTTCTAGTGTTCTTCTTTTTGGTTCATCTAAACCAGGTAATCTTCATATTCCTTCGTTAGTGGTTCGTTTTTCTTGGATGATTTCATGCAAGGAGCATGTTGGATAATCATATGATGATGTTATATGAGATTCAATGGAATTTTGATAAGAGTTTCGGGTGTTAGTTAAGATTCTTCATACCATAAGGATGTTGATTCATTTAACCCGATCTAAGAAGGATTTCTGAATCTTGGTAATTATATTGGTCGATTTAGATGAGATGAATCATGATACTAGGTTGAATTCCAGATTTAGCATGATACGATCCTTGTTATCGAGTCGGTTTGATTGTTGATGTTGTGATTGATATATGGACATTGACATGATCATTGTGATAATTATGGGGTTGTTTATCTTCAAGAGATATGGAGATTTGTCCCTTCATTCAGATTCGTAGTCGCAAGATGTGAGTCGATGTTTGGAATGCATGCCACTGTACAGCATTAGCGCACGCTAAGCTTACTAGCTAGCGCACGCTAATGGGACAACTTAGCGCACGCTACGTTATGCGTTTAACGTGCGCTAAGTAGGCGACGATGCGGTATTTTTGTGTTTTGATTATGAATTCGTGATGGTTTGACTTGGTTGGTTACCGTGTTTATTCGAGGTTGTGTTGAACAGTTGAGTTCGATTGGTTAGTTTTGTCGGTTGTTGATTGTTATCGGATATGTGTTATTTGATTTCTTCGATAGGTTGAGATTATTGATCGGTGATTATAACCGGATATTGCGGTCGTGTTCGAGTATGTCCATTGTATTTCTTTTGATCGGGGCTGAGGAGCTCGTAGACAAAGGCAATGTGTTCGGCAGCAGCTTCGTGGTATCGGTATCGAGGCAAGTTATTACTTGCTCAGTTATAATATTTAATGAATGGTTTCAGTTTCATTTCGTTTATAATGCATATATCGATGATTATTATTGTGAACTCTGGGTATTCGGATCGCATATCGTTCTTTCTATTCTGGGAGGTAAATCATAATGTATATGCTTTATCTCAGTTATTGGTACGTTCGAGTATCGAGGTTACATTATGGTAAAGACGAGGATATGAGTATCTATAGTTTATTGTACGTTTGGATCGCCGAGCATTGAGGATAATCGCCGGTGATGATTGGACATCGAGGTTGCTCCCGAAGGACTCGGGGCAAGTATTCCATATTGATTATGGTTTAATGTTATTTATTTTGGTCTCGTACATTTTCTTTCATGTTGTCGAACATGAAGTCGTCCTAGTAAATTGTCATGTTGTCGTGCATGTTATGTTGTTCATGTTGATGAACATGTTGATTTGCATATGTGTATGCATATTGTGTTGTTTATGTTGTGTAAATAATCCGATGGGATTATGAGGATCTATCTTTGGAGGCTGGATCGAATGTCCATCATGCGTTGGTTCGACAGGATCATCATGAGGATCTATCTTGAGGCGCTGGATCGTTGGGCGGAGTTTTCCACCATGCGTTGGTTCGACGGGATCATCATGGGGATCTATCTTTGGGCGCCTGGATCGTTGGATTACCAGTATTGTGTTGATGGAATCTTGTGAATTCGCATCATTGATTTTATCATGTGTTGTTCATATGTGTATTGTTGGTTATCCACCTTATGCTGATCTGATAGGATCAACAAAGGGATCTATGCTGAGGGCGCTGGATCGTCGGATTTCCATTGAGTATACATCATTGTTATTGTTGTGAGCATATTGACGTGGTCATATGAGTATGCATTTGTAGGTCTTGTGTTAGGACCGTGTTCGTATTGCATTGATCTGATCTTGGATTAGACTGATATGATGTCGTGGCACATCATATCTCGAGGTATGTTCCGTATTTCCTTGGTATTTGTCTTTGATGGACAATCGGTTATCGTTTTGGGATTTGATGATGTTATTCGACGGATCGTATTGGTCAGTAATGGTATATTTCTGTATCGTGAGTTGGTGATGATAGTTTGAGAATCTTGAGTATTATTTGAGGTACAATACAAATATTATGTTCGAGTTTATTGGTTAATCGAGTACGAGATGTGAAATGTGATAATGGTTATTCTGATGAGAATTACTTGAGTAAGCAAAGTTATGGCGGTAAGATTACGCTGGTCGTATTCTTATGTTGTATTCTCATTGGTATGTTATTATTAATGTGATGTGATGGTTATCATTGTTGGATATTATGGCTGACCCCGTCGTGGGATTTCTTTTTAGGTTCTCAGAGTATCGAGCTTGTAGCGGTCGTGAAGAGATGAGCTTCCCGGAGGATACTGGCTTGGACATGTTGTGTGCATTGAGTTTCTTGATTGGTTCTTGTATTCCGCTGCTAGAGTATCTTTATGGTTGGTCTTTTTCCGCTGCGTGAGTATTTTGAAATGCTCTTTTGGTATCTAGTAACTGAGGTTACTTTGGAAATCATTTTCTAAACTTTTGAGTGTCGGCTGTTTGGCCTTGCGAATTCAAATGAGTTTTTACGACGGTTTTTGATAAATGGATTTTATAAGTCTTTGTGAATTTTTAAAGATAGTACCGTCGTTGGCCTCTTGGGCATTTGTAAATGTTTGCGAAAATTTCTTTTAGCCTTGTGGGTTCCATCTCGGGGCCCACGGCTAATAATATTCCGGTTAAATGCAGGGTGTTACAGAATATGGTATCGGAGCTTAGGTTGAGAAAACCTAGGCATTTGGGTCGAGTTAGGTCGTGTTTTTATTGCGTCATTCGAGTTGTCGATTGACAAATATTAGAGCCGTGAGTCTTTGTTGTTCACTCAGGCTTGTGCGTTATCGGATTTGCCAGTATCGTACTGGGCTTGTTATAACTTTTCCAAATGGAGTTAACGAGATTCTCTGGAATGAGATGTATTGTGTTCTTGAGTCGAACTGATTTGGCAAACGTGTGGTTTGAAAATATCCATGTCGAGTATTTTCTAGAGTCGAGACATGTGCCAGTATCACGGGGAATCGTCGGCTTCACGATCTGTAAGTATTTGGATTTTTGAATTTCATTGAGATTTATTGCCATTCTAAGTTGATATGTTTTGAGATTCAGCAGATATCATGCGTTACAGTATGAGATGTCAGAGTGGGACAGGATTGATGATCTTGAGAAACTATGATTTTGGAAATCAGTATGTTGGTTAGATTTTGGAACGGAATTGTGCATTTGGGGAGAAATATTGTTCATGGTTGAGAAGAACATGTAGCATGTTAATTCATTTTGAGATATGTGAACTGCTTTTGATCATTTGGAAATGATACCTTTCAAAATGAATGTTTTACGGATGTTTTACGGAAAATGATTTTTGGGCCGAGACCTAATCGATTTTGAAATAGTTTTGTAACTCAGGACTTGGAGTCCGAAAAGAGTTTTCTACTTTTTAAACTTCTTGTAATGCGGAACAAGATACGGGCTGAGACCCTAAATGTTTCAAAAGAAAGCTTTCCTGTTTTCTAAAACTCCCGAGATTTGTAAAACTCTTTATCAATCGTTTATCTATTTTGTTCCTACCTTTTGAGGTTTTTGGTTTACTTGTTCAAATGGAACTTCTCGGGAAGTCTTTCGTTGTGTTTGATTTGTAGATTTGTTTCAATGTTTTGTCATATCATATTTGAGGTGATCCAGGATGGATTAAGGATTTACGTTGCGAGTAGTATGTGGAGAGGAGTTTTTATCAGAGTCTATATATTTGAGATTTTGGAACTCTAGCATGTGGTTTTCTGATGGAATATCAGTGGATATTGGTGACGAGCCGAAGTGGTATACAGGAGTATGGATATGCACAAGCATTTGCATAAATTCCATTTTATTTAATCGTGTGTATTCGAAAAGAATTTTTATCGAGAACTTGGCACCAAATGAGCCGATTTAATTTTTAAAATTGATTTTGTGGTCTTACGAAAATTTATGTTTTGAGTTTTCAAACTCTTGAAAGAACTTTCGAAAATTGTCTTCGTGACAAGAATATATGATTTCAAACTGGTTTTAAAAATGTGATTGATATACATACGCATTTAGTGCATCGGGCATATCATATCGATGGTACAAGGAAAAGAGATTCGAAGTTTAGTATGGTAGATTGGTTATGCAAGGATGATCGGTTGATTGATCAGATAAGAGAAATATACTGCGTGTTGTAGATTCATGTGCAGGATGTAATTTTGGAACTTTGGACTTTGTAAAACCGGGACGTATGTGCTATGTGAGTCCATTGGTGCGGTAGTAGCGCAATCTTACCATAGTGATCTTTGAATGATTTCTTTGTAATTGTAAATTTGGGGATGGTGACCCCATGCTGGTTGTCTTGGATATTGAGTGGTCGTTCCCACTCCTTGTATGAATTGGTATGTTCGTCGATTTGCGATTCGTTGTTAGTATGCCGAGGGAAATGTTCGCCAGTTGGGTATGTTTATTGAGATCTACTGTACGTGATTGATTTGTCGTTTTGAGAATGTTATTCTTTCGTATATCCGTTTCTGTGGTTCTGTGTTGATCGTGTTGGAGTTTACCGTGTGAAGGTATTCTTGATTTTCGTTGATCGTTCGTTGGTAATATTGGAGTTTATCACGTTGATGATATTCTCGATTGTGTTTTGACCTCGGGTTGGTCATATTGGAATTTATCATGTCGATGATAAATTCGGTTGATTGTTGATCATTGTTGGTGATCATCTGAGCGTTCGGATTTTGTGTTGATGTTTCGGGATTCGTGTCGTTGTTTTGGGCAGTTGTTTTGCAGATGTATTGTGTATTATTCGTCTTATCGGAATTGGGACTTGATTAGGGAATGAGGCAGACAGGATTTGATTCGGGCAGATTGTTTCATCCGAAGATGATATATTTTGTTGAGACTCAGGGAATTGTGATCGTAAGCGTATTGAGACTATACAGTGAGATCGCTTGCTAGTATCTCAGGAGATCGTCGACCTGCGTATTTGTAAGTATGCTAGTTTGGTTATTCGGTGATGATGATAATTAATCGTTGTCGTGATGGTTTTGGGATATTTTGGGTTGAAAGGTATGTTTGTTTGTTGTATGACGGATTGGAAGTTTCGAGGACGAAACTTATTTTAAGTGGTGTAGAATGTAATATCCGGAATTTCTACTACTGTTGTTTGATATTATTTTATCCGAGTTATATTGTACAGCATGGAATGCATGCAGGTAGGGATAAAATAAATAAAGGACCGAGATGTCGAGATCGGTATAATTGTCGTATCCGGTCGTGATTACATTTGAGGATATCGTGTATCAGGTTATCGTACTTTCGATATAGAGTCTATCGTATAAGAATATTATTGGATACAGTGTTTGTGTTCAGTGTGTCTCATGTTTGTTTTTGGTACGTCAAGATGTTGGACAGAAATTGCGGAAAATGGCTAAGTGTTCATTAGCGCACGCTACTGGGTACAGGTAGCGCACGCTACGAAGTATTGATAGCGTACGCTAAGAGGTTCGGTTACGTCTGGCGAGGAGGACCCTAACGCACGTAACGACTTGTTGGGTTAGTTAGGAAGGTGACCGGCGAGTAGGCCTGGAGTTGATTTTTATATTCAGTTAGCGCACGCTAACGTATGTTGGTTAGCGCATGCTAACATCAGATCGCCAATAATGGAATCTTAGCTTTCGGCGGGTGGACCCGGCCACTTGCGATGCGTGTCCAGATAAGGTCAGCGGGTGTTTGTCATGTAGGGCTAGCGCACGCTAAACCGTATGGCTAGCGCACGCTAATTCCAGATCGGTCAAAGGAATCCCGATAATCGCGGATGCTTTCGGCATGTGGGGGCACGAGTGGTAGGTGTGTACTGTAGCAAGTCAACTTCGGATAGCGCACGCTAAGGTAAATGACTTGTGTAACACCCCCAAAACCGTATGGGAATGTTACACGCCGTAGACCCTTTCCGCAAGGATCTACCAGGCTAAACATCCATAAACAACCAAATGCTTGCCCGGCCAGGGTCAAACAACATAATAATACAGACTGTTAAGGTCACTTACACATAAACACACAGACCGATGAGGTCACACAACTCCATTAACAAAACTGACTAAACAACATTACCCACACAGGGGTCGAAACACAATACAGCAGAAGACTGAATCAACTCTAACAATACAACCAAACTCTACCAACTCTCGACTCTTGATTAGTATCGCAGCTCGTCATCCCCTTGTGCCAATCCTGTGATCGCTCCCCGAACTCGCATGTACAGGACGCAGCAGACATCCACCCCGATTACTCGGGGGTTAGTAAAACTCCACTGTTTTACTAGTGCAAGTATAAAGCGATACGAAATGCAACAAGTAAATAGCAACTACGAATTTAATACGGAAATCAATTATCAAAATCTTCCCGAGAAGTTTTAGAATTTCGAACTCAAGTAAGAGATATTTGAAAAGAAACACATCATCTCGGGGAATTTTAAAGCAGAAATTCCTTTGGACCTCGAGTCCCAATTTACAAAACCTTTTCGTAAACATTAGGGCCTTAGCCCGATTCTCGTTTCAAAGCACACTAAATAATATATCATTATGAGTCCGATATCCATATTTAAAATGTTACCCAAACAATCACTGCTACACGATCATTGTTCGTACACATCATGTACCAAACTCCGGAGGCCTCGACGGACCTTACCCGGACCACACACACTGTTCATACACATCATGTACCGAACTCCGGAGGCCTCAACGGACCCTACCCGGCCACACACATTGTTCGTACACATCATGTACCGAACTCCGGAGGCCTCAACGGACCCTACCCGGCCACACACATCGTTCGTACACATCATGTACCGAACTCCAGAGGTCTCGTCAGTGTAACACCCCAAACCAGGCGGATATTACAGTGCCGTGGACCCCCGACTGGGACCCACCAGGTGAATGGAAAAGGATGAATTACACAGGGTAAATGTAGTACCGAACCACATTATAACATCAATTACTCCGAGTAGGAGTTTCATACAACACACCCAGGATAATAGAATACATGTGTATCTTATGTGACGATAAAATACACGACACTGAATGAAATGAGTATTCGAACGGAATGTCTGCAGCGGAATAAATAAAGAAAACATGAATGACTGAATAAATGACTGAAAGGACTGGGGGCCCCTTCTAGTATCACTGGGACTCCCCGCCGTCAACGTGTTCTCCCTGCGCCTTTGCCTTGCCATGACCTGAAAAACAATATCCCCAAACGGGGTCGGTTATACTGAACAACAATCCTCAAGGGTTGAAAATACACAATTATGATTAATCAAGTTATGAAATATTCTTAGCTATGAATTACGCTGGAGAGGAGTATCATAGTACGCCCGTAATGTTCTGTGTGAGTGTACAACACCCGTCCGTGTACCTAATTAGTCTCACGGTGTAACGCTTTCCGTGTGCGGTCTAATGTATCGGTGAACCCAATACAATAACCATCGTGTGCCCGACTAAAAATTCCACACACCCACACCCGCCACGCAATATGAACCGGAAGGTCATATGAACGAGAATGACCGTAATGAATATCAATGAATAAGTAATAATCGACAAAGTCAAGAATGACTCACCGAGATGAGAGTAATAATGAAATGAATGATAGCTCAACGAAAAGATTGGAACCGTCGTTCCTTATGATCAAGTGATTAATTGACAATAACAAGTTTTAATATGATTAATACAATGATGAATGAGTTATGATTATGAATAATCAACAACAAAAGGTATGAATATCCTTTTAACCGAGTAAGAATTAACTTACTCAACAACGATGAAGAATGTCCGTCCACGAACAACGTCCTAACCAAGATACCGGTCGCTCGAAAAACCTTAATTCAATACAATTGCCAACAATCCGATCAATAACGAATTAAGCACGAATATAACGAACTCAAGACGTCGATACGATTAAACCAAGTTCATTGGGGCATTATCTCGAACACTTTGAGGCCAACTTTGATTGATTACCACTAAACCTCAATAATACCAACTTCAAATCCCCAAGAAGTGTTTCAAAACAACAAAACATCTCCAATACGATCAATAATCCGTTATGAATATCCAAAAACGTGATTATAACAACAATTAATCGGAAATCCCCAAATCCAACTCGATATTCAAAGTGTTCTTGAATAAATCTCTCAATAATCCAATGAATCCTTATACAAACTCATAATCATATACATATCCCTTCATATAACATGATTATAACGTCCAAAACATCATAACTCAACACAAAATCGAAATCCAAGGTGTTGAAGAAATTACCTCTTGAAGATCCAACCACTACGATCCGAAGAACACGAGTTAAAACGAGTATCCAAGCTTCTCAAAGGAATGAAGATGATGAAGATTACACACTCAAGTGATTGATGATGATAAAATCTCTCTCTCAACCCTCTCTCTCGGATGAAGAAGGAAAAATGAAGAAGTGAGGAGAAATGACCCGGCCAAGTCATTAAATACTGCCGGAAGTTACGG
This sequence comes from Orobanche coerulescens, assembly GCA_033398695.1. NCBI lineage: Eukaryota > Viridiplantae > Streptophyta > Magnoliopsida > Lamiales > Orobanchaceae > Orobanche > Orobanche coerulescens. Next base: position 155,021,865 of record CM065805.1, on the reverse strand, counting down.
CCGTAACTCGGCCCTCTTACGGCCGTAACTTTCCAAGCCAACGGCCCTACGGCCGTAACCGGCCAACTCGTACGGCCGTAACTCGGCTTCGTCCGAAAGCCTGCCGACAGACTTACGGCCGTAACCGATCCTGAGTTACGGGCGTAACCCGCCTTCGTCAAAAACATCCGTCGACACCCTTACGGCCGTAACCGCACACCTTACGGCCGTAACTCGGATGATACGGCCGTATCCGGCCAAACTGACGGGCGTAAGCCCTCTTCGTCGAAAACGACTGTGCACTGCCGCTGCAGACGGCCGTAAGCGGCCAAGCCTTACGGCCGTACCTTCCTCGACTTACGGCCGTATGCCGCAACCCTTACGGCCGTAAGTCACCCTTGGTCGACAACACCCAAAATTCACGAACACCACTTACGGCCGTATCTCACCTTCCTTACGGCCGTAACTCACCTTCGGCCAAAAATGTCTCGGTAGCTGCTGGGCCAGCGACGGCAATCGCCGACCTTACGGCCGTACACCTTTCGACTTACGGCCGTACCACAAGACCTTACGGCCGTAAGTCCCTTTCGTCCAAATGGCACGAAAACACGAACCCTTGTTACGGCCGTAACCCAAAGTCCTTACGGCCGTAACTCGATCGCCGCCAAGTTGAAAATTCCGATAACTCCGATTCCTCGCTACGGTCGATGAATGATCCGACATAACATACGAATGTGAAAATGAACAAGTCCAAAACAAGCCATCGATGAAGCCCCCAGTATACGACTACCAATCACGATGAAAACAACAATACTCCCGTCGGTCTCTAAACGGAGATGACATGCCGATCGGTAACTGATATACGATTACAACAAGCCAACAGTGAACACAAATGAATGAATCAAGAATGATGAGTGATTATTAACGAGTGAGAAATACTGAGTGACAATTACAGACTGATAATTACTGAATGAAAATGAATGAATTACAACCGGGTATTACATACTCCCCCCCTTAAAAAGAGGAAACTAAGGGTCAAACAACTCGGGATAACTCCCCCGCATACTATCCTCGGTTTCCCAGGTAGATTCTTCGAGTCCGTGTCTAGTCCACTTTATTTTTACGATAGTATTAGTCTTTTTCCTCAACTGTTTGATTCGCCCCTCTAAAACTCGAATAGGACGTTCCTCATATGAATGATCGTCGGCGATCTCGATTTCGTCGAACTGGAGTATGTGACTCGGGTCGGCAATATACTTCCGTAACTGAGAGACATGAAACACGTTATGAATTCGGCTCAACGCCGGAGGTAAAGCCAATCGATAAGCTAACTCGCCCACTCGATCCAAAATCTCAAACGGTCCAATGAATCTCGGACTCAACTTTCCCCTCTTCCCAAAGCGGAAAATACCTCGACTGGGATACCTTGACCAAAACGTGGTCACCCGTCTCAAACTCTAGTGGTCGGCAGCGATTATACGCATAGATTTACGCCGACTCGAGTCATCAACATACGACTCCAGATTAAAGCTACCTTCTCTCGGGCGGCTATAAGCATATCGGGCTCGGTGCCGATTGATTCTGACAAGTCATCCCAACACAAAGGAGACCGACAACGACGACCGTACAAGGCCTCGTAAGGTGCCATCTTAATGGAAGCATGCCAGCTATTATTATACGTGAACTCGATCAATGGTAGTTGGGCTTCCCAATCGTCCTTCCAATCGAGGACGCATGCCCTCAACATGTCCTCTAATGTCTGAATAGTCCTCTCTGATTGCCCGTCGGACTGAGGATGAAAAGCGGTACTGAGATTGAGCTGAGTTCCCATAGCACGATGAACTGATTTCCAAAAATGAGACACAAATCGTCCGTCACGATCGGAAACGATACTCTTAGGAGTACCGTGGAGTCTGACTATCTCTTTGATGAACAACTGAGCCAGTCTCTCAGGACCCCACGTATCCTTGATCTCAAGGAAATGAGCTGATTTAGTCAAGCGGTCCACAATCACCCAGATCGTATTCATGCCACGACGACTCGTCGGCAAACTCGTGATGAAGTCCATAGAAATGTCTTCCCACTTCCACTCCGGAATAGGGAGAGGTTTCAGCATACCCGCCGGTCGCTGATGTTCAATCTTAACTTGTTGACAGGTTAAGCATCTCGAAACAAATTCTGCGACTTCTCGCTTCATATTACTCCACCAGTAATTCTGTTTCAAGTCCTTGTACATCTTCTTGGACCGGATGAACAGAATAAGTGTTAGCATGAGCTTCTATCAAAATCGATTTTTACAACACGTCATACTCCGGAAAGCAAAGCCGATTCTTAAATCTAAAAAGTCCATCATCGTGGACCACGAATCCGAGGCTTTCCCCAGCCACATCCTCACGGATGCGCAACAATGAAGGGTCTGAACTCTGATTCTCTCTGATTACCTCCTCGAGTGACGATGAAATCTCTAACATACAAAGCTGTCCCTGAACTCGCTGAAGCCAGACCTCGATCTCGGGTCTAAGGAATTCCTGCTGAAGTTCCTTCTGAACTGTTAGACGAGCAAGCATCTGCTCCTGAACGGACTTGCGACTCAAGGCGTCGGCGACAACGTTCGCCTTGCCCGGGTGGTAAAGGATCTCGATATCGTAATCTTTGATTAATTCTAACCACTGTCTCTGTCGCATATTTAACTCCTTCTGAGTAAATATATACTTTAAACTCTTATGATCGGTGAATATCTGACAGGTAACGCCATAAAGATAATGACGCCATATTTTCAAAGCGAACACCACGGCTGCTAGCTCCAGGTCGTGGGTCGGATAATTAACCTCGTAAGGTCTCAATTGCCGTGAAGCATAAGCAATAACCTTTCCGTTCTGCATGAGCACACATCCGAGACCCTGCCCGGACGCATCACTATAAACCACAAATCCCTCCGTCCACTGCGTCAAGGAAAGTACAGGTTCTGACATTAACCGGCTCTTGAGTTCCTCAAAACTCTGCTGACACGCGTCGGACCACGTGTATTTCTTATCCTTTCGCAAAAGGTTCGTCAATGGTTGAGCAATTTTGGAAAATCCTTCCACAAATCGCCGATAATAACCCGCTAATCCGAGGAAACTCCGGATTTCCTTAACATTCTTCTGAGGTAACCAATCCCGAATAGCCTCCGTCTTCTGAGGGTCGACACGAACTCCGTCTGATGAAATTACATGTCCGAGAAAAGTCACTTCGGACATCCAGAACTCGCACTTGGAAAACTTTCCAAAAAGTTGCTCTCGTCTCAACACGTCGAGAACCTGATGAAGATGAACCTCGTGATCCTCTCGGCTACGAGAATAAATCAAAATATCGTCGATAAAGACAACAACAAACTGATCCAAAAAGTCGATGAAAACTCGATTCATCAATTCCATGAATACCGCAGGTGCATTAGTTAGCCCGAACGGCATAACTACGAACTCATAATGACCATAGCGTGTTCGAAACGCCGTCCTCGCGATATCCGACTCTCGAATCCAAGCGGTGATATCCAGATCTTAAGTCGATCTTGGAAAATACTGAAGCTCCCTGAAGTTGATCTAAAAGATCATCAATACGGGGTAAGGGATATTTATTCTTGATTGTCACTCTGTTCAACTCCCGATAATCGATACACAAACGAAATGAACCATCCTTCTTCTTGACAAACAACACGGGTGCTCCCCACGGAGATGCACTCGGTCGGATATAACCCTTCTCGAACAATTCCTCAAGTTGGTTCTTTAATTCCTGCATTTCGGTCGGGGCCATCCGGTACGGTGCCTTCGATATCGGGGACGTACCAGGCTCCAACTCAATCGTGAATTCCACATCCCTCTGTGGAGGCAAACCAGGTAACTCGTCTGGAAAAACATCGGCATATTCCCTCACCACCGGAATATCCGTTAACATTACTGATGACTTCTCGGTTTTGGCCATATAGCACCAATAACCGACACATCCCTGATTGAGTAACCTTACTGCTTTCATCAAATTAATGACCTTACTGCAGTAGGGATTACCTCCTGAAACACACATTCAACCCCATCGTGCGAAATGATAGTGACCATACGCTTACGGACACTAATGATGGCATCATGACGATCCATCCAATCAATACCCAAGATGACGTCGTCCCTCGGCAAATCTACCACGATTAGATCTGCCGGCCATACACGACCATGGCCCAGATCGGACAATTACGAATCTCACGATTACGATAATTCGTCTACCATCGGGTAGGCCGATGACATAAGGCTCACAACTAGTAGCACTACCTGCACGTAGTCTACTCAAACATGACTCGGAAATGAATGAATGCGATGCACCAGTATCAAAAAGGGTACACACAGGTTGAGATAGAATATCGAGTGTACCTGAAATCATTCGGGCCTCGGGATCATCAGTCTTCTTCATCTTATAAATCCGGGGCTTGCTAGTCCCAGACCGACGCTCCGTCTGGCTATAGCTCCACCTTTAGTCGCTCTGTCGTTTTAAACGACGCCGATTGAGCGGCCCGACTCGACAGTGATCGCTTAGGTGCCCGAGATGACGTCCGAGTAGGTTTGGAGTCCCTACGGCAAAACGGGCCTTATGCCCGGCAATCCCACAATTATGACACGTGATAGTCTGCCGAGGACACTTGGTACCGAGGTGACCAAGCTCCCCACGATTAAAGCAGGTGATGGCCGGGCCGCTCGAGGCCGAGATTCCGCGGGTCTAGACGACACAGAGGTCGCTCGTAAAAGCGAGCCCGCACGGGGTTTCTTGAAGGTTGTCGACCGCCTTGATCGGTTACGATTCTTCGATTTCTTGCTAGCAGACGAAGGTTCTTTGCTTAGCAATCTCTTTAGCAATAAGCTCATAGGTGAGAGCTTTCTCAATGAATTCACCAACGTGGTGCAATTATGATTGAGCAATCGAAGTCTCATACGGGGTTTCACCTCTTCTTGAAATACTTAATCTTATCCGCCTCGGAATGAATGATAGATGAGGCGAACGGAAGCGATTCTGAAATTTCTCGGCAATGGCGAGAACATCCTCGTCGATGAGGGTCGGGAGTGAGTAACTCGACGGCTTGGCCTCTCTGAGTGGGGCCGGATAATACCTCTCCATCATGAGAGTTTTGAATCGATCCCATGTACAAGATCCTTCGGTGGGCTTCAACGACAACCACCAAGAATGAGCGCTCTTACCTGTAGTAAGCCGCAACAAACTTTGTGTCCTTAGGACACTCCACCATAGCAAACAACTTCTCGAAATGTTCGAGCCAATGAATAATATCTGCCGGCTCGAGGCAGCCCTCGAAAGTCGGTGGCCTCTGCGAGAGATGTCGCCGATGATATTGCTCACATTCCTCTCTTGCCTCGAGGTGGCGGCGGAGGAGCTGTTGATTCCGAGTAGTAGAGTTATGCATCGTCTCCATCAACCGAGCCATCTGGGTCATTTGGGCCATCATGCCTGCATAAATGCGAGTGGGTCCACCGGACACCCTCCGACCGAGCCGTGTCCGGCACGACTCCCGATAGTGAATGATCGCGTCCGGTGAATGAGTGGCGGCGTCGCTCGATGAGTTAGCATTATTCCCGGCATTTGCACGTGTGTTCGCACGAGTTCTCGGGATTCGGCCCGCTCACGGCCTCGTCCTCCTCGTCCTCTGCCGGCTCTTTCCATCGAAGTAGGAAAGTCACATGATGATTATATTTCCCGCATGAATATCACGTTATGATTATATTATGAAATGATGAAAATGAGCATACACGCTCCAATACAGCGATTACATGAATGATTAATTGACGTGACATGATTATCTGATGAAGTTACTGAAATGATTATCTTGAATGAGTTAACAAGATTAATGATTTGATCTCTCTAATCAACAACTGAATAATGAAATGAATCGAGTGATTAATGAGTTAACCTGACCGTCCTGATCAAAGTGACAATGATGATTGAGGATTGTTAACTGATGAATTATGAATGAATGATTAATGCCAGAAATTATACCATGGCATTAGAAATCTTACAGTTCTTGGTCTGATTGGCTCGGCATTTGCACAGGTCACACGTGACGCGAAAGTCCAATGATACTAGTCCGATGACGATGATTTCAAACGAGACATGACTTGGAGGGTAGTATTCAGAACCACGCTCTGATACCAACTCTGTAACACCCCAAACCAGGCGGATATTACAGTGCCGTGGACCCCCGACTGGGACCCACCAGGCGAATGGAAAAGGATGAATTACACAGGGTAAATGTAGTACCGAACCACATTATAACATCAATTACTCCGAGTAGGAGTTTCATACAACACACCCAGGATAATAGAATACATGTGTATCTTATGTGACGATAAAATACACGACACTGAATGAAATGAGTATTCGAACGGAATGTCTGCAGCGGAATAAATAAAGAAAACATGAATGACTGAATAAATGACTGAAAGGACTGGGCCCCGCTTCTAGTATCACTGGGACTCCCCGCCGTCAACGTGTTCTCCCTGCGCCTTTGCCTTGCCATGACCTGAAAAACAATATCCCCAAACGGGTCGATTATCTGAACAACAATCCTCAAGGGTTGAAAATACACAATTATGATTAACTGAAGTTATGAAATATTCTTAGCTATGAATTACGCTGGAGAAGAGTATCATAGTACGCCCGTAATGTTCTGTGTGAGTGTACAACACCCGTCCGTGTACCTAATTAGTCTCACGGTGTAACGCTTTCCCGTGTGCACGGTCTAATGTATCGGTGAACCCAATACAATAACCATCGTGTGCCCGACTAAAAATTCCACACAGCCACACCCGGCCACGCAATATGAACCCAGAAGGTCATATGAACGAGAATGACCGTAATGAATATCAATGAATAAGTAATAATCTGACAAAGTCAAGAATGACTCACCGAGATGAGAGTAATAATGAAATGAATGATAGCTCAACGAAAAGATTGGAACCGTCGTTCCTTATGACTGAAGTGATTAATTGACAATAACAAGTTTTAATATGATTAATACAATGATGAATGAGTTATGATTATGAATAATCAACAACAAAAGGTATGAATATCCTTTTAACCGAGTAAGAATTAACTTACTCAACAACGATGAAGAATGTCCGTCCACGAACAACGTCCTAACCAAGATACCGGTCGCTCGAACAACCTTAATTCAATACAATTGCCAACAATCCGATCAATAAAGAATTAAGCACGAATATAACGAACTCAAGACGTCGATACGATTAAACCAAGTTCATTGGGGCATTATCTCGAACACTTTGAGGCCAACTTTGATTGATTACCACTAAACCTCAATAATACCAACTTCAAATCCCCAAGAAGTGTTTCAAAACAACAAAACATCTCCAATACGATCAATAATCCGTTATGAATATCCAAAAACGTGATTATAACAACAATTAATCGGAAATCCCCAAATCCAACTCGATATTCAAAGTGTTCTTGAATAAATCTCTCAATAATCCAATGAATCCTTATACAAACTCATAATCATATACATATCCCTTCATATAACATGATTATAACGTCCAAAACATCATAACTCAACACAAAATCGAAATCCAAGGTGTTGAAGAAATTACCTCTTGAAGATCCAACCACTACGATCCGAAGAACACGAGTTAAAACGAGTATCCAAGCTTCTCAAAGGAATGAAGATGATGAAGATTACACACTCAAGTGATTGATGATGATAAAATCTCTCTCTCAACCCTCTCTCTCGGATGAAGAAGGAAAAATGAAGAAGTGAGGAGAAATGACCAGCCAAGTCATTAAATCGCCGGAAGTTACGGCCGTAACTCGGCCCTCTTACGGCCGTAACTTTCCAAGTCAACGGCCCTACGGCCGTAACAACTAAATGCGGCCGTAACTCGGCTTCGTCCGAAAGCTCGCCGACAGACTTACGGCCGTAACCGATCCTGAGTTACGGGCGTAACCCGCCTTCGTCAAAAACATCCGTCGACACCCTTACGGCCGTAACCGCACACCTTACGGCCGTAACTCGGATGATACGGCCGTATCCGGCCAAACGTACGGGCGTAAGCCCTCTTCGTCGAAAACGACCAGGTGCACACTGCCACGCACGGCCGTAATCGCCAAGCCTTACGGCCGTACCTTCCTCGACTTACGGCCGTATGCCGCAACCCTTACGGCCGTAAGTCACCCTTGGTCGACAACACCCAAAATTCACGAACACCACTTACGGCCGTATCTCACCTTCCTTACGGCCGTAACTCACCTTCGGCCAAAAATGTCTCGGTAGCCTGCTGGACGCGTACGGCCGTAACCGGCCAGCCTTACGGCCGTACCTGCTCGTCTTACGGCCGTACCACAAGACCTTACGGCCGTAAGTCCCTTTCGTCCAAATGGCCTGAAAACACGAACCCTTGTTACGGCCGTAACCCAAAGTCCTTACGGCCGTAACTCGATGCTGGCCAAGTTGAAAATTCCGATAACTCCGATTCCTCGCTACAACTGATGAATGATCCGACATAACATACGAATGTGAAAATGAACAAGTCTAAAACAAGCCATCGATGAAGCCCCCAGTATACGACTACCAATCACGATGAAAACAACAATACTCCCGTCGGTCTCTAAACGGAGATGACATGCCGATCGGTAACTGATATACGATTACAACAAGCCAACAGTGAACACAAATGAATGAATCAAGAATGATGAGTGATTATTAACGAGTGAGAAATACTGAGTGACAATTACAGACTGATAATTACTGAATGAAAATGAATGAATTACAACCGGGTATTACAGTCAGACCCTACCTGGATCACACACCTTGTTCGTACACATCATGTACCAAACTCCAGAGGTCTCGTCAGACCCTACCTGGATCACACACCTTGTTCGTACACATCATGTACCGAACTCCAGAGGCCTCGTCAGACCCTACCTGGAACACACGCACACACATCGACACGACACAACTCATAATCATCAAATATCAAGCCATTCCACATTACACCGAAATGTACAATCAAGTATGTAAACTAAAACAACACAAATATCATGATCATCACAACGACTCAACAATGACCAACCACGCCCGGCACAAACTTAGATGATTCACATCCAACACAATTCCATGATGTTAACTAAGTGAAGGTATTATCGTTACCATCAATTGTTCGTAATAATCAATTCATACGAAGCATATACACGAAAGTAAACCAATGCATCACAACCATAATACGACGTCCCTATTCACAAGACACAATTCGTATAGTAAAATACTTGCCTTAATAACCGCTACCGAATACTCCGAAGAACACGGTTCGACCGGGAAGCTCGGACCCCGAAGAAGACAACGAACGGAAGGGTTCCGACTCGAGTTCTTCACAAGAATTTCGTCCCTAAGTCATACCAATGATAAATCAACAATCGTATGATGGATAATTATCATACAACGCCCAATCCCCCCTCTAAGACCTTTTGTCGGACACCTTCAAGGCGTTGACTAAGAACTCGACCAAAACAACGAATCGAAACGATCCAACCATGGAATAACAAGGGAAATGATAGAATACATCTAAATAATCATCAATACATCACAAATCTAAGTTATTACGATTAAATCGGACAAAACGAACAAAAACCCCCAATTCACCCAAAAGTAGGGTTTCAAGAATTTACCTTGGATTAATGATGAAGAACAATTGTTGGAGTTGTTAATCCACACCAAAAACTTGAAGAATATGAATTTCTCTGGGATTGATGATGCAAAACACCCAAAAATCGCCCACAAGATCGCCCAAGAGGAGGAGGAATGAAGGAAGAGATGAAATGAGCATTCATCTCACAAAATCCATGAGAAATAGGCTAATGCGGTGTGTGCCGCGGCCCGGCTAAGTGTGCCGCGGCACAGTCTGTGCTCGGCCAAAGCTGGAAAATGAGTGTCCGAGCTATTTCGACCATAACTCTCTCGTCAGGACTCCGATTGACTCACCGTTTGAACCATTGGAAAGCTAACTTGATGCTCTATAATATTGGAAAGATTCAAAATCTTTGGAGTTTCCAAGAATTTATGGTGATTTTACAAAGTCGACTCATACTTGGGAAAAGTCGTTTAATAACATGAACTCAAGAAAACGACACCGAAACCCGAACCTGAATACGAATCGAAGATACGGTCACGAAGTACTCACAAAGACGAATCTTAGAGCTAAGAGAACACACGATTCCGACCACCCGAAGGCTCATAATCCGACAACGGAAGTAATTACCCAAAACTTTGGGAAATTACGAAAATGGCCCAAAACGTCCGAAAATCACGATACGCGATCGAAACACCAAACCAAAGCTTGCAACAAGAATAATAACATTAAATGAACTTAGGAGAAACTCGAAACAACGATTTGGACGAGATTCGCAAGAATCGAACTCAAGTGCGGAAAAGCGTCTAAAAGCTCGGAACTCGGCAAAACAATATCGAAACGAACTCGGATGACAAAAGTGCGAATTAATCATTCTCGAAATGACGAAGCGGTCATGAGCGAGTCGTCAAAACGGACTTACGCCGAAAAAGAAAATTAGGAAATCGAAATTACGGGTATTACATTCTACCCTCCTTAAAGAAGTTTCGTCCCGAAACTTAAAACAAGTAGGAGAAGCAATATCCATCGGGAAGACTCGACGAGATACACAAAAACCGAAAATTCGCGCCCCGGCGAAACGCTGCAAGAAACGCCAAAGACATACGGCGTGAAAACACGCTCCACGACGACCAACACAATGCCACCGACTAAGATTCAAAACAATAACGAGCAATTAACGTCACATCACATGCACACATTTAATCAAAGAAACGCACGCGACAACAAGCCGCACCCGACTAAAACGGCTATGCGAAAGAAACAAATAGAATAACACGATAGAAATCACTCGATACTCATCAACAAGAAAATGTTCGATGTCAAAACACAAATAATTTCAAGATAACAGAAAATGAGAATACCGGATATTACATTCTATCACACAAAAAATAAGTTTCGCAGAAACTTAAACTAAGGTTATCACAGTGATACGAAATAAAATATAACGACACATAATAAAATACCATGCTCATGACCTCGTGGTCCACTAACATGCCTCCGTAGGTTCAACAACTAAACGGGAACTTACACAAAACAAAATATCATTCAACAAGTTCCAAATGTAAAAGCGTCACAGAAACATCTCTACACGCGAAACAATTCGTGTAGCGAGTACCAAAAACACCATCACTAGACATCACTGGGCCCTCCGGAAGTAAGAATAGAATTCCGGTCCCTTATCATCTCGGCAATAATCTCGCAGTACTGAACTCGATGCCCCTCGTGTCCACAATTATAACAAGTCACTGGCGGTTTCTTACAATGCGCGCGTTCATGGCCTAGAACGTTACAATTGAAACACCTAGGAGCATTACCAGAACTCAAAGACACCGACTTGGGTCTTTTGGGTTCTCTAACTGACCGAGAAGGTCCCATACTCGGCTGATACGAGGGTTGAGGTGTGGGAATCCCAATTCCCTTACTTCCCGTCGTCATCGGAAATCTTCGCTTTTCGCTACCGACACGGACTCGGTAGACATTATAGCCATCTCAAACGCCAAGGCTCGATCCTGATAGTCCTTCAAGGTTGTACACATAAAAGGAGCCATACACTGCCGAATCTGAGGTTTCATACGCATATCGAAATAACGAACCTTATCTGCCTCACTTTTCACCTGATCCCGAACATAACACAGTTGTCGATTATAATCGACTATCGCCTGGGATATCGACACGTCTCGGGACGTAGCCGAGAAAAACTCGACAATCCTACGCTCTTTAACAGGCGGCGGACAATACTCGACCTCCATGGCAGTTTTGAATTCAGTCCAAGTAGCGGTACGATCACTAGGCGCTACGGCCTCCCACCAGTCTGCAGATTCCCTGTCGAGTAGGTATTGAGCAATAGGCACTCTTCTATCATCGGGGCAAGCTACAGCATAAAATGTTTTGTCCAATTGGAAGAGCCAATTTTCCCAGCCTAACGAGTCCGAAGAACCTACAAAACGTGGCGGGTGCATTCTCATCACATCTCGTAACCACTTACCAGCTCCGTTATCTTCATCCGGAATCCCGTCTCGGTGTACGGTCTGATTCATAAGCGCCAACCGGTCAGTCACCTGACGAAGGATGGTGGCGGCGCCAATATCAACATTACCTCTGGATGATTGCTGCTGATCACGACCACGACTACGACCACGTCCTCGGCCACGGCCTCTCGGCATACTGGACGGACGACCAATAAGAATAAAACATCCAAACAAATATCACAACGTCAAGATAAGACAATAAATAGCAGCACGTTAAAACATCAACTCCAAGTCATCACACAAGTGCACGAACTAACACTGTAATTTTAGAACTTCATTAAAAAAAAATAATCCACAGTCACATCAATGAGATGTTTGGATTTTACCAAATCAAACACGGTCAAAACCACACACGTATCGCGAGGATCAAACACTAACAACAAAAATAAAATGTTTAGGTATTATTCAAATGATAAAATTTTAAAATTCTCAAGTTTGAAAAAAAATTGGTGAAATGAAATTTTTGAAAACACTTATAATACCTCGGTCGTTTAATTAAAACCATGTATCTCATTATCAAAACTGTTTTGATTGAAGCTATTTGCAAAACAACACATTGAGGCTTCAATCTTTTCGCTAGACGATATCGTCAAAATGACCTTATCAATATATCATTATCTTTACTAGCGTTATACGGGGTAACAACATGTTACCACGCCATCCATCACTGATATATCAACAGAGATTAAATAACCATGGGGCACGGGTACAACTGTAATAACAAATTTCTACCGGGTCAGTCAAAAGTTTACGGCCGTAACAACATGCAGTTTAGGGTCGTAACAACTCTGAGCTTACGGCCGTAATGGAAAACATCTTACGGCCGTAACATCTAGCTGCAGGACTGCAGAATTGTCACAGTAGCCCCCAACACACAAACACATAACATTTAAATTCCGAAAATTAGGGTCGTTTTGCAAAACAAGATTTTTCCAAAAATTTTGATTTCCACCAAAAATGCTCAAATCAGTAGTCTTTAAGGAAAAACGTTTTCAAAGCTACCCGTAGCGGGTATAATTACAACAATCCAAAATAGTCGATATTAAAACCACATGCCCAAATGGCAAACAGGGTCGCCAATTCAATCACATACATCTCATGGCATCAAGTTTAAACACACAGCAAAATCATTCATCGGAGTTTCTCACAAACTCTACCGTAAAACCCATCAAGGTTCACAACTTTCACACCATACCAACCACGTGGTGGTTCAAGGGTCAAACATCAATACATCAAGTTCTATACACGTACAACGTATCCAAGTATCGAATACAACTTCATTACACAATACCGTATAAATAAAATTATGCACCACAAATATCACACATAAATGAAATCATGAACACAGTTATTATGCATAAAAGAGGAGACTTACGTCCACAGGCCGCACGGAGACGACGGTCGCCCACGATACTAATCTCATCCGCAAACATATCCAACGCGTTGTGACTACGCACAACTCAACTTGTCACCTGACGACTCGAACGACAAGACAACACATTACTCGACAAATCACGACTCGACTCGACCCAATGACCTAGGTTTCCGCAACCTAAGCTCCGATACCATAAATGTAACACCCCAAAACCGTATGGGAATGTTACACGCCGTAGACCCTTTCCGCAAGGATCTACCAAAGCTAAACATCCATAAACAACCAAATGCTTGCCCGGCCAGTGTGGTCAAACAACATAATAATACAGATCATAAGGTCACTTACACATAAACACACACCGATGAGGTCACACAACTCCATTAACAAAGCGACTAAACAACATTACCCACACAGGGGTCGAAACACAATACACAGAAGACCGAATCAACTCTAACAATACAACCAAACTCTACCAACTCTCGACTCTTGATTAGTATCGCACTCGTCATCCCTTGTGCCAATCCTGTGATCGCTCCCCGAACTCGCATGTACCGGACGCGAGCAGGACATCCACCCCCGATTACTCGGGGTTAGTAAAACTCCTTTTTTACTAGTGCAAGTATAAAGCGATACGAAATGCAACAAGTAAATAGCAACTACGAATTTAATACGGAAATCAATTATCAAAATCTTCCCGAGAAGTTTTAGAATTTCGAACTCAAGTAAGAGATATTTGAAAAGAAACACATCATCTCGGGATTTTTAAAGGTAAATTCTTTTGGACCTCGAGTCCCAATTTACAAAACCTTTTCGTAAACATTAGGGCCTTAGCCCGATTCTCGTTCAAAGCACACTAAATAATATATCATTATGAGTCCGATATCCATATTTAAAATGTTACCCAAACAATCATGCTACACGATCATTGTTCGTACACATCATGTACCAAACTCCGGAGGCCTCGACGGACCTTACCCTGACCACACACACTGCTCATACACATCATGTACCGAACTCCGAGGCCTCAACGGACCCTACCCGGCCACACACATGGTTCGTACACATCTTGTACCGAACTCCGAGGCCTCAACGGACCCTACCCGGCCACACACATCGTTCGTACACATCATGTACCGAACTCCGGAGGTCTCGCTGACCCTACCGGATCACACACCTTGTTCGTACACATCATGTACCAAACTCCGGAGGTCTCGTGGACCCTACCGGATCACACACCTTGTTCGTACACATCATGTACCGAACTCCGCAGGCCTCGCTGACCCTACCGAACACACGCACACACATCGACACGACACAACTCATAATCATCAAATGTCAAGCCATTCCACATTACACCGAAATGTACAATCAAGTATGTAAACTAAAACAACACAAATATCATGATCATCACAACGACTCAACAATGACCAACCACGCCCGGCACAAACTTAGATGATTCACATCCAACACAATTCCATGATGTTAACTAAGTGAAGGTATTATCGTTACCATCAATTGTTCGTAATAATCAATTCATACTAAGCATATACACGAAAGTAAACCAATGCATCACAACCATAATACGACGTCCCTATTCACAAGACACAATTCGTATAGTAAAATACTTGCCTTAATAACCGCTACCAAATACTCCAAAGAACACGGTTCGACCGGGAAGCTCGGACCCCGAAGAAGACAACGAACGGAAGGGTTCCGACTCGAGTTCTTCACAAGAATTTCGTCCCTAAGTCATACCAATGATAAATCAACAATCGTATGATGGATAATTATCATACAACGCCCAATCCCCCCTCTAAGACCTTTTGTCGGACACCTTCAAGGCGTTGACTAAGAACTCGACCAAAACAACGAATCGAAACGATCCAACCATGGAATAACAAGGGAAATGATAGAATACATCTAAATAATCATCAATACATCACAAATCTAAGTTATTACGATTAAATCGGACAAAACGAACAAAAACCCCCAATTCACCCAAAAGTAGGGTTTCAAGAATTTACCTTGGATTAATGATGAAGAACAATTGTTGGAGTTGTTAATCCACACCAAAAACTTGAAGAATATGAATTTCTCCGGGATTGATGATGCAAAACACCCAAAATCGCCCACAAGATCGCCAAGAGGAGGAGGAATGAAGGAAGAGATGAAATGAGCATTCATCTCACAAAATCCATGAGAAAATAGGCTAATCGGGTGTGTGCCGCGGCCCAGCCTAAGTGTGCCGCGGCACAGGGTACAGGCTGCTCGGCCAAAACTGGAAAATGAGTGTCTGAGCTATTTCGACCATAACTCTCTCGTCCGGACTCCGATTGACTCACCGTTTGAACCATTGGAAAGCTAACTTGATGCTCTATAATATTGGAAAGATTCAAAATCTTTGGAGTTTCCAAGAATTTATGGTGATTTTACAAAGTCGACTCATACTTGGGAAAAGTCGTTTAATAACACTGAACTCAAGAAAACGACACCGAAACCCGAACCTGAATACGAATCGAAGATACGGTCACGAAGTACTCACAAAGACGAATCTTAGAGCTAAGAGAACACACGATTCCGACCACCCGAAGGCTCATAATCCGACAACGGAAGTAATTACCCAAAACTTTGGGAAATTACGAAAATGGCCCAAAACGTCCGAAAATCACGATACGCGATCGAAACACCAAACCAAAGCTTGCAACAAGAATAATAACATTAAATGAACTTACGAGAAACTCGAAACAACAGTTTCGGACGAGATTCGCAAGAATCGAACTCAAGTGCGGAAAAGCATCTAAAAAGCTCGGAACTCAGCAAAACAATACTGAAACGAACTCGGATGACAAAAAGTGCAGAATTAATCATTCTCGAAATGACGAAACGGTCATGAGCGAGTCGTCAAAACGGACTTACGCCGAAAAAAGAAAATTACCGGAAATCGAAATTACGGGTATTACAACTTGCGTACGCTAAGCAGGATGTTTTACGTACGTTAATGCATGGGCATTACCTACGTAAGCTAGTTTACGAAGCGAGGCAGTAGCCTCTGGGCTTCGATAGCGCACGCTAACAAAGTCAGTTAGCGCACGCTAAGGCGGTAGCGCATGCTAAACATGAGATGTTAGCGCACGCTAATAATGAATATTATAAAAGGGGACAGAAGGGTGCTGAGAAGCATTTCGTCATTTTTTCTTCTTTCAGTAGAGAGAGAGAGAGAGAGTTGGGATATATGTGAGGTTCCCTAACACTGTATAATGATAATCTTTAACAACATTAGATTGAGAGCTTGGATTCAAGCCTTGTCCTTCAAGTTGTTCATGATTCTTTGGATGGAGTTCTAGTGTTCTTCTTTTTGGTTCATCTAAACCAGGTAATCTTCATATTCCTTCGTTAGTGGTTCGTTTTTCTTGGATGATTTCATGCAAGGAGCATGTTGGATAATCATATGATGATGTTATATGAGATTCAATAGAATTTTGATAAGAGTTTCGGGTGTTAGTTAAGATTCTTCATACCATAAGGATGTTGATTCATTTAACCCGATCTAAGAAGGATTTCTGAATCTTGGTAATTATATTGGTCGATTTAGATGAGATTAATCATGATACTAGGTTGAATTCCAGATTTAGCATGATACGATCCTTGTTATCGAGTCGGTTTGATTGTTGATGTTGTTATTGATATATGGACATTGACATGATCATTGTGATAATTATGGGGTCGTTTATCTTCAAGAGATATGGAGATTTGTCCCTTCATTCGGATTCGTAGTCGCAAGATGTGAGTCGATGTTTGGAATGCATGCCACTGTACAGCATTAGCGCATGCTAAGCTTACTAGCTAGCGCACGCTAATGGGACAACTTAGCGCACGCTACGTTATGCATTTAACGTGCGCTAAGTAGGCAGACAGTGCAGTATTTTTTGTGTTTTGATTATGAATTCGTGATGGTTTGACTTGGTTGGTTCTGACTGTGTTTATTCGAGGTTGTGTTGAACAGTTGAGTTCGATTGGTTAGTTTTGTCGGTTGTTGATTGTTATCGGATATGTGTTATTTGATTTCTTCGATAGGTTGAGATTATTGATCGGTGATTATAACCGGATATTGCGGTCGTGTTCGAGTATGTCCATTGTATTGCTTTTGATCGGGGCTGAGGAGCTCGTAGACAAAGGCAATGTGTTCGGCAGCAGCTTCGTGGTATCGGTATCGAGGCAAGTTGTTACTTGCTCAGTTATAATATTTAATGAATGGTTTCAGTTTCATTTTATTTATAATGCATATATCGATGATTATTATTGTGAACTCTGGGTATTCGGATCGCATATCGTTCTTTCGATTCTGGGAGGTAAATCATAATGTATATGCTTTATCTCAGTTATTGGTACGTTCGAGTATCGAGGTTACATTATGGTAAAGACGAGGATATGAGTATCTATAGTTTATTGTACGTTTGGATCGCCGAGCATTGAGGATAATCGTCGGTGATGATTGGACATCGAGGTTGCTCCCGAAGGACTCGGGGCAAGTATTCCATATTGATTATGGTTTAATGTTATTTATTTTGGTCTCGTACATTTTCTTTCATGTTGTCGAACATGAAGTCGTCCTAGTAAATTGTCATGTTGTCGTGCATGTTATGTTGTTCATGTTGGTGAACATGTTGATTTGCATATGTGTATGCATATTGTGTTGTTTATGTTGTGTAAATAATCCGATGGGATTATGAGGATCTACGCTGAGGGCGCTGGATCGAATGTCCATCATGCGTTGGTTCGACGGGATCATCGTGAGGATCTATGCTGAGGGCGCTGGATCGTTGGACAGGTTTTCCACCATGCGTTGGTTCGACGGGATCATCATGGGGATCTATGCTGAGGGCGCTGGATCGTTGGATTACCAGTATTGTGTTGATGGAATCTTGTGAATTCGCATCATTGATTTTATCATGTGTTGTTGTTCATATGTGTATTGTTGGTTATCCACCTTATGCTGATCTGATAGGATCAACAAAGGGATCTATGCTGAGGGCGCTGGATCGTCGGATTTCCATTGAGTATACATCATTGTTATTGTTGTGAGCATATTGACGTGGTCATATGAGTATGCATTTGTAGGTCTTGTGTTAGGACCGTGTTCGTATTGCATTGATCTGATCTTGGATTAGACTGATATGATGTCGTGGCACATCATATCTCGAGGTATGTTCCGTATTTCCTTGGTATTTGTCTTTGATGGACAATCGGTTATCGTTTTGGGATTTAATGATGTTATTCGACGGATCGTATTGGTCAGTAATGGTATATTTCTGTATCGTGAGTTGGTGATGATAGTTTGAGAATCTTGAGTATTGTTTGAGGTACAATACAGATATTATGTTCGAGTTTATTGGTTAATCGAGTACGAGATGTGAAATGTGATAATGGTTATTCTGATGAGAATTACTTGAGTAAGCAAAGTTATGGCGGTAAGATTACGCTGGTCGTATTCTTATGTTGTATTCTCATTGGTATGTTATTATTAATGTGATGTGACGGTTATCATTGTTGGATATTATGGATGACCCCGTCGTGGGATTTCTTTTTAGGTTCTCAGAGTATCCAGCTTGTAGCGGTCGTGAAGAGATGAGCTTCCCGGAGGATACTGGCTAGGACATGTTGTGTGCATTGAGTTTCTTGATTGGTTCTTGTATTCCGCTGCTAGAGTATCTTTATGGTTGGTCTTTTTCCGCTGCGTGAGTATTTTGAAATGCTCTTTTAGTATCTAGTAACTGAGGTTACTTTGGAAATCGTTTTCTAAACTTTTGAGTGTCGGCTGTTTGGCCTTGCGATTTCAGATGAGTTTTTACGACGGTTTTTGATAAATGGATTTTATATGTCTTTGTGAATTTTTAAAGATAGTATCGTCGTTGGCCTCTTGGGCATTTGTAAATGTTTGCGAAAATTTCTTTTAGACTTGTGGGTTCCATCTCGGGGCCCACGGCGCTGTAATATTTCCGGTTAAATCTGGGGGTGTTACAGCTTACAATCGTGAGGTAATTTTAATATGAGTCATTTATATACAAAATTCTTCTGAATATCTATGGAACATTAGTTAGATATAGTATGTTAATTGATTCTTTACACTTGTACAAGTGGGAAAAATTTGAAGTTGTTGAGCATGTAGGTGTGGTGGGACAGATTGTTGTTGCTGATGGTTATCATTGTATTTTGCATTGTATGCTTAAGTTGATAGAGATTGTTAGAGCTGGAGGATATTTTTTGTGTTGATGGAGATTGTTGCTGATGGTTATCAATGTATTTTGCATTGTATTTTGCTTATTATCAATGCTGATGGAGATTAATGTTAGAGCTGGAGGATTTTTTTTGTGAGGTTTGGCAGCACATTTGGGATGCTTGGTTTTGTATTGCTTGGTTTTGTATTGCTCTTTTTAAGTGCATTGCATTTGGGATGTTTTATAATTGAATTGTCTGTTTGAAAATTTCAATTTATGGTATTTTTTTCATGTAATTAAACAAAAAATATAGTATTCATAATAATAGAATTGAGATAAAAATATTTTTTTTTTCACAAATCTGAGCATATACTGACACTAAAATAGTGTCGGTAATTTTTTTTATTGACACTTTATAATAGTGTCAGTAATGCTAAAGCCAGAACATACTGACACTAAAGTTTAGTGTCAGTAAAAAATTAATTACTGACACTATTTTAGTGTCAGTAAAAAAAATACTGACGCTATTTTAGTGTCAGTATTTACTAACTTCAGACATCGACACTAATTTTTAGTGTCAGTATTTTCTGGCTTTAGCATTACTGACACTATTACAAGGTGTCAGTAAAATTAATTACTGACACTAAAATAGTGTCAGTAAAGGGGAAAATTGTACTAGTGAAAGCTTTTAGAATCCGTAACAAAAGAAAGCTGACAATAGAGGAATCTGTCCATGTAGTGTTCGATGAACCTCATTTTGATCCTACAGGAGTAGAACACTTAACCCAGAACATTCAAACACTCTCCATTAATGACCCTCAAACTCCTATAGAGCCTGTTGTAGACTTAAAGATTAATCCCACAGCCGTAAAATTAGAAATAGTCAAAGCCAATGCTGCTGAAGCTGAAACTACAGCACCACAAATATAGTACGGGATGCCGAACTAGAACCTGACAGAAGATGGTTGAGAGATCACCTACAAGAATTAATTATAAAAGATATTGATGCTGGTGTATCTACTCGAACAAGAATACAGAGTACACAAGGAACTACACTGTATGCGCAATAAGAGACCGCTTCTGATAAATCTCCATTTCCTATATAAAAATCTCAAACTAAACTTAGGAGACTAGCTATGTGCACCCTAGATGTATTCTTAGCTCAATCTGAACCTGTTTCAACCAATGAAGCTTTGAATAATTCTCACTGGATAACTTCTATGAAAGAAGAACATAATGGTTTCGAAAGAAACAATGTATGGTATCTAGTACCCAGGCCTAAACACAAGCCGTAATTGGAACCAAATGTAATACCCGGTTGTAATTCAGTCATTATCATTCAGTAATTATCATTCAGTAATTATCACTCAGTAATTATTCACTCATTAATGATCATTCATCGTTCATATTCATTCACTGTATTCACCAATCAGAGTATTTGTATCGTATATTAGTTATTATTCATCTTTCTACATGGTTGGAGGATCGAGCCGTGGTATTCTTCATTGTCTTTGTCGTATTGGGTTGTGTGAGAGGAGTAGAGCACGCTACGTACTCTCTTTAGCGCGCGCTAATTGAGTACGGGTAGCGCATGCTACCTCTCACTATTAGCGCACACTAGCGTGGTTCTGGCAGACAGTCCAGAAGGTACTGGACTGCAGTTGAGTCGTAGTAGCGCACGCTAAGAATGGTAAGTAGCGCACGCTAGTGATTTCGAATAGCACACGTTATGCTAGCAGTATAGCGTGCGCTAAGGTCGATCAGGCAGAGTCCAGTAGGTACTGGACTGATTTGGAATAATTCATAGCGTACGCTATTAATGGATATTAGCGTACGCTAATGGTGCAGTAGCGCACGCTGAATTTTGAGTGTAGCGCACGCTATCGTGAACAGATCAGAGAACAGGAGGTTCTGGACTTCAGTACTGGCCATTAGATATTTTGTTAGCGCACGCTAACATTGTGGGGTTAACGCACGCTAACGAGGCAGTCAGTAGCCACTGTACTGTCCGGACAACCCGTTAGCACACGCTACATATCAGGTCATAGCATGCGCTAAACTGGAACAATATAAATAGGACAGTCAGCCCATAGCTTCGTCGTTTTCATTTCTCACTTCATTTTTTACCGATTCCGGGCGATTTGGAGATATCTTTTCGAGCTGCACTCACCTATCATCATCATCAAGCTTATCATTCGGATTAATCATCATTTCATCATCTCCATCACATCAAATCAAGGTAATAATCTCTTGGATCCAGAATTTCGGATTTTGGGTATTTTCCTTCCGATTTCTTCGTGTAAGCTTGGATTGTTGTTGGAATATGTTAGATATGGATTATCTACCTTGGATAATATATTCCTTCGGGTTTAATGGCATATATTTCGGATTTCATGAATTGTTGGGTTTGATTCAAGAACACATTAGAGTTGACTTTGATATTTTTGGTGGTTTTCAATTAGATGTTGTCGTTAACTCGAGTCGTGGATTCCTATGGGATTATTGATATCATTGAAGTTGTTTTGTTGGTTTGAAATACTCATTTTGGAGTTTGGTTTCGATATATTCGGGATTGGATATTATCAAACGTTGTATGTTTGCTAAGTATTCGTTAGAATGCCTCAATGAGTTTGGATATTGTTGTATCGACATTTGAGTTGGTTATAATCGTGTTCGATACATATATTGAGCATTTGTTGGTAATCATGTCATTCAAGGTTGTTCGAGCGACCGACATCCCTTTTAGGATGTTGTTCGAGGAAGGACATTCTTCACCGGTGTTGTGTAAGTAAATTCTTACTCGGTTAAAAGGATATTCATTCCTTACGTTGTTGTTCATTCATACATGTAATTCACTCATAATATATCGTTCATGTCGAGACTTGTATTTATCAACTCATCATGTAACTCAAGAGGAACGACGATTCCAAAATCATTTCATTGAAGCTATCACTCGTTGTATCATTATTTCATCTCGGTGAGTCGTTCTTAATCCTTACCGGATTCTATTAATTACTCCTCACCTTGGTCATTTTGTTCTAATCTTCTGGAATTATATTGCATGGCCGGTTGGTGCATGTGTGGAATTTTAGTCGGGCACACTATGGTCATGTGTATATGCATGACTACGGACACATTGGACTGTGCGCATGGTAATGTGTATACGCGGGACTCCGGACACATTGGACTGTGAGACTAATTAGGCCAATAGCGGATGTATATGTGGGGCTCCGGAGACTCGGCTATTTGTGCTCTCACGCTTTTCATTCGTGCGTACATTGATGCTCATCATTCAACCTAATTCATTAATTCATTTATGTGATTGTTGTATATTGTTCAACTCTTGAGGATTATTGTTCTGTGTAACTGACCCCGTTGGGGGATGTTGTTTTCAGGTCATGGAAAGGCTAAGGCACGGGAAGAGAATGTTGACGGCGAGGAGTCCCAGTGATACTAGTAGGGGGCCCCAGTCCTTTTCAGTCTTCATGTTTTCTTCATTTTTATTTCCGATGCAGACTTCTGTTTGAATACTCATTTATTCCGTGTTGTATATTTTATCTTCATATAAAATATACATGTATTCTGTATTATCCTGGTTGTGTTGTAATGAAACTCCTCATCGGAGTAATTTAATGATATAATGTGGTTCGGTACTACAATTATATTATTTAAGTCATAAATTTTCATTCGCTTGGTGGGTCCCAGTCGGGGTCCACGACACTGTAATATCCGCCTAGATTGGGGTGTTACAAAGTTGGTATCGGAGCGTGGTATTGAATACTACCTTTCGAGTCATGTCTCATTGAAATCATCGTTCATCAGACTAGTATCATTGGACTTTCGCGTCACGTGTGACCCGTGTAAGAGCCGAGCCCCTTAGACCAAAGAACAGTAAGATTTCTGACGCCATGGTATAATTTCTGGCAATAAGAATCACTCATTCATCATTCAACAGTCAACAATCCTCATTCATCATTTTCATTTTTGATCAAGTCGATCATGTTAATTCATTAATCACTCAGTTCATTTCATTGTTCAGTTATTGATCTTGAGGATCATATCATTAATCTTGTTAACTTGTTCAAGAGAATCATTTCAAGAATTTCATTAGATAATCACGTCACTTCAGTTGATCATTCATATAATCATTGTGTTTGAGTGCGTATGCTCATTTTCATCATTTCATAACGTAATCATAATGTGATATTCATGCGAGATATATAATCATCTTGTGACTTTCCCACTTCAGTATGGAAAGAGCTGGCAGAGGACGCGGGGAAAGAGGCCACGATTGAGTTCACGTATAATAATAGTTGGCATGCTTCGATCAAGATGGCACCATACGAGCCTTGTACGGTCGTCGTTGTCGATCTCTTTTGTGTTGGGATGACTTATCAGAATCAATCGGCACCGAGCCTGATATGCTTATAGCCGCCCGTGAGAAGGTAGCTTTGATCAGGAGTTGTTTGTTGACCACTCAGAGTCGACAAAAATCATACGCAGATAACCGTCGTCGGCCATTAGAGTTCGAGGCGAGTGACCATGTCTTGGTCAAGGTATCCCCGAGTCGAGGTATCTTTCGTTTCGGGAAACGAGGGAAGTTGAGTCCGAGATTCATTGGACCGTTTGAGATTTTGGATCGAGTAGGCGAGCTAGCTTATCGATTGGCTTTACCTCTGGCGCTGAGCCGAATTCATAATGTGTTTTACGTCTCTAAGTTGCGGAAGTATATTGCCGACCCGAGTCACATACTTCAGTTCGACGAAATCGAGATCGCGGATGATCATTCGTATGAGGAGCATCCCGTACGAGTCTTAGAGCGACGAATCAAACAGTTGAGGAACAAGACGATTCTTTTGGTTAAAATTTAGTGGTCTAGACACGGAGTCGAAGAGGCTACTTGGGAAACCGAGGATAGTATGCGGGAGAGTTATCCCGAGTTGTTTGAACCTTAGTTTTAGGGACGAAACTCTTTTAAGGGGGGTGTATGTAATACCCGGTTGTAATTCAGTCATTATCATTCAGTAATTATCACTCAGTAATTATTCACTCATTAATGATCATTCATCGTTCATAGTCATTCACTGCATTCACCAATCAAAGTATTTGTATCGTATATCAGTTATTATTCGTCTTTCTACCTGGTTGGAGGATCGAGCCGTGGTATTCTTCATTGTCTTTGTCGTATTGGGCTGTGTGAGAGGAGTAGTGCACGCTACGTACTCTCTTTAGCGCGCGCTAATTGAGTACGGGTAGCGCATGCTACCTCTCAGTATTAGCGCACGCTAGCGTGGTTCTGGCAGACAGTCCAGAAGGTACTGGACTGCAGTTGAGTCATAGTAGTGCACGCTACGAATGGTAAGTAGCGCGCACTAGTGAGTTCGAATAGCGCACGCTATGCTAGCAGTATAGCGCGCGCTAAGGTCGATCAGGCAGAGTCTAGTGGGTACTGGACTGATTTGGAATAATTCATAGCGTACGCTATTAATGGATATTAGCGTACGCTAATGGTGTAGTAGCGCATGCTGAATTTTGAGTGTAGCGCACGCTATCGCGAACAGATCAGAGAACCGGAGGTTCTGGACTTCAGTACTGGGCATCAGATATTTTGTTAGCGCACGCTAACATTGTGGAGTTAACGCACGCTAACGAGGCAGTCAGTAGTAGGGGTGTTCAAAAATACCCGACCCGAACTACCCGGCCCAACTACCCGATGACCCGAACTAAATATTCCGGGTATTTTTAAAATTTTTAAATTTTTTTCGGGCCGGGTACCCGACCCGGAAAAAAGTCCTATAATCGGGCCGGGTCATGGGCCGACTTGTTGCGTAAATTCGGGTACCCGAAAACCCGATTATTTTTTAATAATTAGTTTTTTTTATAAATTTAATTATTTAATTTGCAATGATATGAAATTTTATCTTTCAACTAATATGAAATATATTTAATATGAAAATCCATGTTAATGTATTTTCACTCATGGTATTTATTCTCACTAGTTTGGAAATTTATAAAATCTTTAAATAAAAAATAATATATTCTCTCATATATATAATTAAATATTGAATTAAGCATATATATATATAATAAAAAAAATGATATATATAAAAAATTTAGTTAGTTTGAAATTTACTTATTATACGGAAAATATTTATAATGTATTTAGTACTCGGGGAATTAATTTATATAATAAATTTTAAAATAAATTTATATTAAAATTATAAATTATTTATAAAAATTTAAAATTAATGGTATTAAATTTTGGGCCGGGTACCCTATGACCCGACCCAAAAAAATAGGGTACCCGACTTTTCGGGTCGGGTCACGGGCCGAATTTTTCATTACCCGAAAACCGGCACGTAAATTGGTACTCAAAACCGGCACCGGTTATGAACACCCTAGTCGAGAGGCACCGATCGTCCGGACAACCCATTAGCGCACGCTACATATCAGGTCATAACATGCGCTAAACTAGAACAGTGTAAATAGGACAGTCAGCCCCTAGCTTCGTCATTTTCATTTCTCACTTCGTTTTTGAGAGATCTTTTCGAGCTGCACTCACATATCATCATCAAGCTTATCATTCGGATTAATCATCATTTCATCATCTCCATCACATCAAATCAAGGTAATAATCTCTTGGTTCTAGAATTTCGGATTTTGGGTATTTTCCTTCCGATTTCTTCGTGTAAGCTTGGATTGTTGTTGGAATATGTTATATATGGATTATCTACCTTGGATAAATGTATTCCTTCGGATTTAATAGCATATATTTCGGATTTCATGAATTGTTGGGGTTTGATTCAAGAACACATTAGAGTTGACTTTGATATTTTTTGGGGCTTTCGATTAGATGTTGTCGTTAACTCGAGTTGTGGATTCCTATGGGATTATTGATATCATTGAAGGTGTTTTGTTGGTTTGAAATACTCATTTTGGAGTTTGGTTTCGATATATTTGGGATTGGATATTATCAAAGGTTGTATATTTGCTAAGTATTCGTTAGAATGCCTCAATGAGTTTGGATATTGTTGTATCGACGTTTGAGTTGGTTATAATCGTGTTAGATACGTATATTGAGCGTTTTTTGGTAATCATGTCATTCAAGGTTGTTCGAGCGACTGACATCCCTTTTAGGACGTTGTTCGAGGAAGGACATTCTTCACCGGTGTTGTGTAAGTAAATTCTTACTCGGTTAAAAGGATATTCATTCCTTACGTTGTTGTTCATTCATACATGTAATTCACTCATAATATATCGTTCATGTCGAGACTTGTATTTATCAACTCATCATGTAACTCACGAGGAACGACAGTTCCAAATTCATTTCATTGAAGCTATCACTCGTTGTATCATTATTTCATCTCGGTGAGTCGTTCTTGATCCTTATCGGATTCTATTAATTACTCCTCACCTTGGTCATTTTGTTCTAATCTTCCGGAATTATATTGCATGGCCGGTTGGTGCATGTGTGGAATTTTAGTCGGGCACATTATGGTCATATGTATATGCGGGACTCCCGACACATTGGACTGTGCGCATGGTAATGTGTATACGCGGGACTCCGGACACATTGGACCGTGAGACTAATTAGGCCAATAGCGGGTGTATATGCGGGGATCCGGACACTCGGCTATTTATGCTCTCACGCTTTTCATTCGGGCGTACATTGATGCTCATCATTCAACTTAATTCATTAATTCATTTATGTGATTGTTGTATATTGTTCAACTCTTGAGGATTATTGTTCTGTGTAACTGACCCCGTTGGGGGATGCTGTTTTCAGGTCATGGCAAGGCTAAGGCACGGGAAGAGAACGTTGACAGCGAGGACTCCCAGTGATACTAGTAGGGGGGGCCCAGTCCTTTTCAGTCTTCATGTTTTCTTCATTTTTATTTTCGCTGCAGACTTCCGTTTGAATACTCACTTATTCCGTGTTATATATTTTATCTTCATATAAAATATACATGTATTATGTATTATCCTGGTTGTGTTGTAATGAAACTCCTCATCGGAGTAATTTAATGATATAATGTGGGTCGGTACTACAATTATATTATTTAAGTCATAAATTTTCATTCGCCTGGTGGGTCCCAGTCGGGGGTCCACGACACTGTAATATCCACCTAGATTGGGGTATTACACCAAATGGGTATTTAGAAACAAGAAGGATAAGAATGGACTTGTTATCAGGAACAAATCCCGTCTAGTCACATAAGGCTACAGATAGGAAGAAGGCATAGATTACGACGAGACCTTTGCCCCTGTAGCTAGTGATCGCTTGTTTTCGCGTAGTATGGTTTTCAAATCCGATCAATTTTAAAATTTGTAAAACCTCGGAGTATTTCCAAGGTGTCGAACCCAAGGGAATTGATGTGTCGAAAATAAAGGAATTAACTCTACTCAAAATTTGACTGCTATTTAGGAATCCGAAAAATTGTTTTGATTCTAATTATCTAACTTTAAAAATCGAAGAACAAAAATTGAATAAAAGATGAATAATCTAAATTAAGCAAATAAAGCAAATTAACAAGATAAAATCAGAAGTCGAAAGGTAATTGATCCTAGGGTAGTATCATCTAATTGAGTTCACACAATTTATTCATTTGATTCCTTTTCCCCAAATTTTAATTCAATCCTAGAAATAAACACTCAGCCGATCTAGAATTCCGATCAAGGCAACCTAGAAAGATAGTTAATTTAAACCCTATTCCCGCCAGGGCTCAAGGAATTTAAATCACTTAAAAAGCGCCAACTTATTTATCTATGATTTATCTTTCTCCGCTAGGTCTCAAGATAAAATCGTATTGTGCAACAAGTATTTCCACTAATCAATTACTCCTTCCGGACAAAATCAATTAGCTAACATGCATCGATTAAGGGCCCTTTAATCTAACATGAGATTTAACACAACTTGAACACAAGCCTAGGATGAAAGGTCAAAAGGTAATCAAAGGAATATCATGTGAACATCAATTAAATTTACTAACCCTAGAATCAATCAATGAATTTAGCCAGACATAATTGAAATCAAGCAAGAAATAAATGGAGAATGCATATTATTAATATGAAAAGAGAGATTACAACCCTTACGGATGAACTCCGAGTCTTCAATAATAATTCTCCTCCAAAAAGTTCTTGTATCCCAAGAATTAATCTTGCTAAAAAGATGTAAAATTATAAAAGATGAAAAAGAATGAATCAAAGATAGATGGAAGATGATAAAAGATAATGGAAGATGATAAAACTAGGTCTAGGAGAAGGTTTATATAGCCTAAGGGGGTTACATTCCCGATTAGCCCTAATCTAGGAAACAAAAACTATCCAAAAGTGTCGAAATCCGTCAAAACACGAGTGTCCGCTGTGCAGCCTATCGGACTGGCCTATCGGCCGATAGGCTGGCCGATAGTTGGTTCGTCGATCTCTTCACTTGGCAGGGCAGAATCTCCTTTCGGACGGGCCTATCGGCCGATAGGCTGGCCGATAGGTGTGTGTGTCTCTTGCAAAATTCCGTCTTTTCCGTCCGTGACTCGACTCTCGGTCCTTTGTCTTGTTTTGGGTCCTTTTGGCTCTAAAAACCTGCAAACACACTAAAACCAACCCAAACGCGTAATACGGCTCGACTAATCATAAATAAGCCAAATACGAGCACATTAATCACGAAACGAGATAAAAACCTGGTATAAAATCCTAGAAATAAGTGGTAAAATTACCACTTATCAAACCCCCCCAAACTTAAGCCTTTTTCGTCCCGAACAACAAAAAAAGAAAAGAAAAAGAAAGTCTTGAATCATCGTGCAACTCATAGTGTTCAACCTAATCAATACTATCCTGTAATTCTCTCTAAATAATCCGAGTGTCGTAAAAGCGAGCTGCACTCAGAATAATGATTCCGCAAAGTAGTCAAGTTCAGTCCTAATCATTCGTTCATGAAGAAAATCCAGCTCAAAGATTAACAAAACGTGAGTCAAATCGACCGTCAATATGAAAGGCTAAAATAAACAAGCTAGTTCGTTCCGTTATACAGTCTAGTGGCACATTTTTCACGAGTTTCATAACAAAAAAAAACCTCGGTCAGTATTCCCTTATATATATGTTTAAGAATTTGACTCGAGTTGACCACTAGGTTAGGATCTCGGGATGTTTCATCGGGGTAATCCTAGGGTGGAACTTCCATTCTCATGTATTAGGAAACCGTTTGACGTAAAAGACACTCATGGGGCACATGGATGCTTCTAGTTACTAAGTTCCCGTCTACAGCGGAGAAACAACTCGAATATATAATTTCCGCATGTCCGAATCAAGGTCGCCGTTGTACGCGAGAGTAAGCAATGGGTCACGCGAATACCCCCGGTTACTAAGTTCCCTATCATTGGCACATGTGAAATATCTAAATCACTAGTCTAATCAGAGTCGTCGTTTTACGCGAGGGTAAACAACGGGTCACGCGAATGCCCCCGGTTACTAGACTTCCCTTCATAGAACAACATTATCTCAACTTTTGGGAAAAACTGACCGACTCTAAACTCAATCTAAGTGCCGATACGACTGACGAAACAGTACGACTCACTATCCGGAAGATGTAACCAAACGTATTGACGGTGATTTTAAAACAAGTATGTATCGTCTCTTATCTGCCAAGACCTCTACAATCACGAAAAATTTTGGACCTAAATGAACACTATGCAAAACAGAAATAACTGACTACAACTCGACTAAAACTCGACCGTTTCTTCAGAGAGAAAAATAGTGTCGTAACATCGGTATCACACAAATAGAAGCACGAAAAATTCACTAATAAAGAAAAACTAAGACAAGCAAGGCTATCTAAAACAAACAACGAAAAGCAAATAAAAGCAAACACGAAATGCAAAAAACTACTACGACCTAAAAAATAGAAAATAGAAACTAGCAAATACACCAAACGAAAATGAACATAAAAATCTAAAAACTAAGCAACCAAAAGCTAAATCCACACAACACCAATATGATAAGCACAAATAAAAACAATGGGCACCAACACAAGCAAATAATGATACAAGGCAAACAAGGTACTCACACGTAAAGAAATTAACAAAGCCGTACTTCTCCCCCCCCCCCCCCAAACTTATTTCGCATCCCAAAGGAGGAATAAGTTTGAAAAGAGAAAGGAGTGGCTTTGTTAACGGAGTACCTGATCAGTGTGGCAGAAATTCATCAAGTCTAACAAAAGCCCCCAAAAAGCGGATCCCCAATACGAAATTCATCAAAACTCCAAACAGAATCCGTCCAAGTGCTCATATCGGGCGGGCTATCGGTCGATAGGGTCTGCCTATCGACCACTGCTTTCAACATGTAATTTTTTTAATTTTCCTCGGCCTATCGGCCGGGCCTATCGGCCGCTGCTTTCAACATGTAATTTTTTTAATTTTCCTCGGCCTATCGGCCGGGCCTATCGGCCGATAGGATCGCCCGATAGGATCTTCTGTCTTGCAAAAATTTTCCAGCTTTTACTCTTTCGCATAATTGGTCCCGTTTTTGCTTGGATATGGCGATTAAAGACCTGCAAGTATCCAAAACTCGGCGTGCATGGATTAGAACTTAACAAAAACTAGCAAAGCTACTACGAAACTAGAAACTACAAAAATCACGCAAACGAAAAATCGAAAATAAATGAATAAAACGAACTAATATACATACGTTGGGTTACCTCCCAACAAGTGCTACGTTTAACGTCTTTAGCTAGACGATACCTCATTCATCCCGGATCTTCAGCGACAACTCCCCCTTGAACGGGTTTGTTGATATCCAGATAGCATACGTTCCTCTCATTAGACCGACTCTCGTTCGCCTCCAACATTCGAACATAATCTGGCAAATCCTCGGAAATTTCTTCAACCTCAGACGGTGAGTAAATGGACTGTGAAATACAATGCTCCAACAAGTCGGTCGGGGGCGGCATAATAGACTCAATTTCAAAACATTCCTCGGGCGCATCGTCGGGCTTCTTCATCGCGTCATAGATGGAAATTTTCAGATTTTGATCATTAACCCGGAAAGTAAGATCACCCTCCTGGACGTCGATAAGTGCTCTCCCCGTCGCCAGAAACGGTCTCCCAAAGATCAATGGTTGATTCTCGTCCTCGGGCATATCAAGAACTACGAAATCAGCCGGGAAGACTAAGTGTTGGACTCTAACGAGCACATCCTCCACAATTCCCCTCGGATAAGTGATCGACCGGTCCGCCATGAGTAGAGAAATGGTAGTCGGCTTCATCTCCCCAATCTTCAACCTCTTAAAGATGGATAGAGGCATAAGATTGATGCTTGCCCCGAGATCACACAACCCATTACGGAACGTTTGGTCGCCAATCATGCATGTCAAAGTAAAACGTCCCGGATCCTTCTGCTTGAGCGGGAGCTTGTTTTGAATGATAGCGCTACACTCCTCTGTCATATTTATTGTTTCAAACTTCCTCAACTTCCTCTTGCTTGCCACAGCGTCTTTCAAGAATTTCACGTAACCCGGCATGTCTCTCAAAGCGTCTAAAAGTGGAATGTTGATATTCACCTTTTGAAACATGTCGATAAATTGTTG
Organism: Orobanche coerulescens; assembly: GCA_033398695.1. NCBI lineage: Eukaryota > Viridiplantae > Streptophyta > Magnoliopsida > Lamiales > Orobanchaceae > Orobanche > Orobanche coerulescens. The sequence continues at coordinate 154,989,526 of CM065805.1, read as the reverse complement.
AAGCTTTTCATCATATCTCGACTTGGCCAATCGCTGTGGAAATGGAGCTTTTTCCTCAAAATTCTTCGCATTCGAACTTCCAGGAGCCTTTCGGCCGATAGGTGGGTCGATAGGCTTCACTGCCGGCATGCTGTATGGGTATCGGTTGGGCCTATCGGCCGATAGGCTATCCGATAGGTTCAGCTGTGTTTCATCTGCCTTCTCGTTCTCGGCTCCCGTTTCTAGCATATCCTCGTTTCGAGATTCCTTAACTCCAGCCCCATGATTACTGTATCCTGTCCCACTCTGAAGCTCGATTGCGTTGCATTGTTGTGTCTTCGGGTTGGTCTCGGTACTACTCGGAAAATGGCCCGGCTTATGAAATCCGGCTTGGGCGTTCGCCATTTGACTCATTTGGGTCTCCACCATCGACATCTGCTTTGTCAAGGCTATCACTGAGTTTCCAATTGATGTCACACTATGCTCGAGAGCCCCGAACCTCTTGTCTACTTTATAAATAAAATCTTTTTGGCTCGCCTCCAATCGTTCCAACATCTCTTCCATAGGTGTCTTAGCAATCGGTTCTTGAATAACCCCGTTTTTCACGTTAAATCCGGTGGTGGTGAAGAGCATTGTTCGGGTTGGCATAGGAGAAATTAGGGTGGTTTCGATTGTTCGGATAATAGTTCCCCATATTTCCCCTTGGAAGTTTCCTCCTTGCATGTAATTCACATCCTCCTTAACTGCAATAGGCTCGTTTAGCTCTTCAAAAACTGAATTGACACCCAAAGTATTCTTTCTTAGCATCTCAAGCTCTTTTTGTTGTTTTTCAAATTTTGCCTTCAAATCACCGTAGGCGTCCTCGTCACCGGATGGAACTTTTCTTCTCGTCATCTTCCTATCGGTCACCTCCTCGTAATCATTGTTGACTTCTAGCTCGATGAGATTCTTGGCCTCTTCATAATCGTTAGCAAGAAATCCCCCTTTCGATGAATAGTCCAACTCTCTTCTAGCCTTCCTCGTCAAACCCCGATAAAACCGAATATAGATCTCCTCTTTGTCAATTCCATGCTGTGGGCATTTGCGAAGTAGCTTCTTAAATCGGATCCATGCCTCGTATAAATATTCATCCTCATATTGCTCGAATTGCAAGATATCGTTGATTTGTTTTTGCACCTTCGAGGGAGGATAGAACTGTGCTAAGAACAACCGAGTCATCTCTCTCCAAGTACTAATTTCCTTCCGATCTAGGCTCTTATACCAATCTAGCGCATCGTCTTCTAAGGAGAATCGGAATAGGCGGAGCTTAATGACATCCGGAGGCACTCCGTTTTGCTTGATGGTGGCACATATGTCCAAAAACGACTCTAGGTGAGCGTTTGGATCTTCATTAACTCCCCCTCCGTATGTTTGAGACTTCACTGTAGCAATGAGGGACGGCTTAAGCTCGAAGTTGTTGGCATCAATCTTTCCCCAACCTCCTTCTTGATAATCGTCCAGCTTAGGTCGAAAGCGGGCATTCAAAGGGATCTTCTCGGGACGAGCGAGTTCTCGTGGTGGGTCAACAATGCTGGCCATGGTATCAACGAAAGGTATAGAAATAGTCTCGGTTCTCGCTTCTTGCTTCTTCCTCCTCAAAGACTTCTCGATTTCCGGATCCAAAGGAAATAAGTCCTTTCCTTGGGATCTTGTGATCATGCACCGCCTACAAAGAAGAGAAAACAAGATGTCAGGAAACGAGATCGAAAATTAATAATAATAGTAAACAACCTAAAGTAACAATCTCTTCTTTTTCGAATTATTCCCTTAAATTTTCTATCAATTCCCCGGCAACGGCGCCAAAAATTGATCGCTTGTTTTCGCGTAGTATGGTTTTCAAATCCGATCAATTTTAAAATTTGTAAAACCTCGGAGTATTTCCAAGGTGTCGAACCCAAGGGAATTGATGTGTCGAAAATAAAGGAATTAACTCTACTCAAAATTTGACTGCTATTTAGGAATCCGAAAAATTGTTTTGATTCTAATTATCTAACTTTAAAAATCGAAGAACAAAAATTGAATAAAAGATGAATAATCTAAATTAAGCAAATAAAGCAAATTAACAAGATAAAATCAGAAGTCGAAAGGTAATTGATCCTAGGGTAGTATCATCTAATTGAGTTCACACAATTTATTCATTTGATTCCTTTTCCCCAAATTTTAATTCAATCCTACAAATAAACACTCAGCCGATCTAGAATTCCGATCAAGGCAACCTAGAAAGATAGTTAATTTAAACCCTATTCCCGCCAGGGCTCAAGGAATTTAAATCACTTAAAAAGCGCCAACTTATTTATCTATGATTTATCTTTCTCCGCTAGGTCTCAAGATAAAATCGTATTGTGCAACAAGTATTTCCACTAATCAATTACTCCTTCCGGACAAAATCAATTAGCTAACATGCATCGATTAAGGGCCCTTTAATCTAACATGAGATTTAACACAACTTGAACACAAGCCTAGGATGAAAGGTCAAAAGGTAATCAAAGGAATATCATGTGAACATCAATTAAATTTACTAACCCTAGAATCAATCAATGAATTTAGCCAGACATAATTGAAATCAAGCAAGAAATAAATGGAGAATGCATATTATTAATATGAAAAGAGAGATTACAACCCTTACGGATGAACTCCGAGTCTTCAATAATAATTCTCCTCCAAAAAGTTCTTGTATCCCAAGAATTAATCTTGCTAAAAAGATGTAAAATTATAAAAGATGAAAAAGAATGAATCAAAGATAGATGGAAGATGATAAAAGATAATGGAAGATGATAAAACTAGGTCTAGGAGAAGGTTTATATAGCCTAAGGGGGTTACATTCCCGATTAGCCCTAATCTAGGAAACAAAAACTATCCAAAAGAGTCAAAATCCGTCAAAACACGAGTGTCCGCTGTGCAGCCTATCGGACTGGCCTATCGGCCGATAGGCTGGCCGATAGTTGGTTCGTCGATATCTTCACTTGGCAGGGCAGAATCTCCTTTCGGACGGGCCTATCGGCCGATAGGCTAGCCGATAGGTGTGTCTGTCTCTTGCAAAATTCCGTCTTTTCCGTCCGTGACTCGACTCTCGGTCATTTGTCTCGTTTTGGGTCCTTTTGGCTCTAAAAACATGCAAACACACTAAAACCAACCCAAACGCGTAATACGGCTCGACTAATCATAAATAAGCCAAATACGAGCACATTAATCACGACACGAGATAAAAACCTGGTATAAAATCCTAGAAATAAGTGGTAAAATTACCACTTATCACTAGACTAGAATCTATCAGGATATTCCTAGCTTTTGCCCCTATAAGAGCTTTATAGTATATTCAGTGGACGTTAAGAGTGCATTCCTGAATGGTGATCTCGCCGAAGAATTCTATGTTGAACAGCCACCAGGGTTTGTCAACACTGAAGGCGGAGACTTAGTATACAAACTATGGAAAGCACTGTATGGACTTAAGCAAGCACCTAGAACTTGGTATGAAACCTTGTCCCTGTGCCTTACTAATAATGGATTTGAGAAAGGTGCTATGGATAAAACTCTATTTAAAATACAGGAAGGATATGACCTGTTAATGTTACAAGTATATGTCGATGATATTATATTTGGTTCTACTAACCTTTCTCTATGCCAGGTTCTCTCATCTCATGAAAAGTAAATTTGAAATGAGTATGATGGGAGAACTTAGTTATTTCCTAAGATTGCACGTGAAGCAATTGCCTACAGGAATCTTCATCAACCAAGAAAAGTACAACAAGGAGCTACTCAACAAGTTTGGGATGAGCAATTCCAAAACCTCGTCAACCCCCATGAGCACTTTCGTGCAAATTAGTGCTGACGAAGCTGGAAAGCCAGTTTCTCAATCACTCTATAGGAAGCTTATTGGCTCACTCCTGTACCTAACGGCTGGCAAGCCCGATATCCAGTTTATTGTAGGAGTGTGTGCTCAGTATCAAGTAGCACCTAAGGAGTCACACTTCAAAATAGCCAAACGAATCCTTAAGTACGTGAAAAGAATAATTGATGTAGGATTGTGATATCCTAAGGAAGGAGGATTCGATTTGGTTTGCTACAGAAACTCGGATCTCAGAGGCTGTAAGTTGGATAGGAAGAGTACAAGCGGTACTTGTCACTTTCTTGGACCTAGACTTGTATCGTAATTCAGTAAGAAGTAATTGGCCGATTTGCTTTCTACAGTTGAGTCGGAATACTATGCCGCTGGAAGTGGCTGTATGTGTAACACCCCCAGAATTCAACCAGGAATGTCACACGTTGTAGATCCTTCTCTCAAGGATCTACCAGGCTAACTCCAAAAGACCGCTCAATGATTGACCATCCGAGGTCAATCTAAATAAAAATAGACTGACCGGGTCATTAAAAAATTCGAAAAAAAAACATATTCAACGACTCAACGACAATACGAAACTTGAATGCAGAAAGGAATGACAACTCAATTTAATTAATACAAACCACACCCGTGCAAGGGTGATTACTCGACAGGAGAAAAATACTAATTAAAATAAAAGAAAAGAAAAGACCCCAACTCTTGTGTGATTAGCATCATTGTCCTTCATCTCCTTCTAAGTCGATCCAGTGATTTCTTTCGTGTCAAAAGTACCTGAATGCATAACGAGCATCCACTCCGATTACTCGGGGGTTAGAAAAATGGAATTTTGCTAGTGCAAGTACATAATGATCAAGATATACGAAAAATATCAACACAAAACTCAACAACCGTGAAGCCTTACGAATCACACATTCTCATAACTAGCACAGAAGAACATTCGCCTAAGAGATAGAAGACATTCGCTCGGTTATATTTTCTTCACGGAAGATAAAATTGAGGAAACTTTAGGCGAGCCTCAATGAGTCAAAAGAATTAGATAGAAGATCCTTTTTAAAAGAAATATTTTGAAAAACATTTTGATAAAATGGTTTGAAAACACCATTGTTGACTCTGACCGTTTTGAATGATTTGGAGGTTTTGAAAAATCGAGTGGAAATACTTTAGAAAACAACTTCAAATTTTCTCGGGTCCTTGACCCAGTATATGGAAATAATTTCACAGGAAAATCATTTCAACATCATTCGGGGTCCTCCACCCAATCCATAGAACATTATCACAAGAACAATCATCTCAACATCTCACGGGGTCCTCGAACCAATCCATAGAACATTATCAAAAGAACAATCATCTCAACATCTCACGGGGACTTCGACCCAATCCACAGAACACTTTCAAAGCTCAATCATTTCAAACCTCATAGGGAAAAGGGGTTCGGGTACCTGCATCAATGCAGACTTTGCAACAAATCCTTCTCAAGACCCTCATAACTGTAACACCCCCAATCCGCTCAGGGATATTACACGCCGTAGACCCTCTCCTCGAGGATCTACCAGGCTGATAACTAAAATCAAACACCTAAACATCGCCTTTAAGGCTAAAATGACTCAGTAGACCGATTTGGTCTTTCAATAATAACATACAACTCCATTCCAAACACATACCCACGCAGGGGTCAAAATACAATAAACTCCCGTACAACGGGGAAAAGATACTGCAGCGGAAAAATAAAATACAACTAGACCAATACGACATCAACGGATCCTCGTGTGATTAGTATTGTTCATCTTTCATCATCCTTCGTGCCGACCCTGTGCTATGCTCCAAAACCTGAATGCAAAAATAGATATCCACCCCCCGAATACTCGGGGGTTAGCAAAACTCCACTGTTTTGCTAGTGCAAGAACAAAGTGCAAATACGAGCCATACAATTCACATTCCACGAATAACAATAACCAGGAACCCTCAAAGATCCAACGAAACGAAAAGTACTTCCCGAGGCAAGAATTTGAGAAAACATTTCAAAATCGAAATATCATAAATCAATAGAAATGATTTATAAAACGGTTTAGAATGCCATCGAGAGTTTTAATAGAAAACCATTTAGGATTATCAAATCCTACTTTTCAAAATCCACAAGACAAAAGGGGTCACCACCCCAAATCTTTACTTTCCGAAAAATGACATTTACCAACCCGTTGGGATTTTAGCCCCCAAATCCATAAAATGACTTTTACAAGACCATTGGGGTTTTAGCCCCAAATCTCATCAACTCACAGTACACAAGAACGACCACAAGGTTCGTCTCCCAATATCAAAATCCACAAATAAGGATTTAAAACAAACAACAAAATACTCTAGTGCCATCCTAGCCAAGTAAGCCAAATGAACAACTTACCTCTTACACACTTAGTCGATGCATGCAATCATGAAAACCGTTCAAAAGCGCTCATTTCCGGAAATGCCAATATCAAATCACATTTGTAAAATGCACCACAATTAACCGCGGACCCACAGCTTCGTGGATCCCTGCCGAGACCCCGTCGGATCTAACCCACAGTGGTTAAAAGCAAGCTCGCGGTTCCACAGCTTCGTGGAGCCCTACCGAGACCCCGTCGGATCTAACCCGCAGTGAGCATACACACACACACGTTACTCATGCAATACTAACATGCTAAGAATGTAAGTTCATTAAGAATACTCACTAGAGATAGCCATTAACTCGACACCATTATCAAACTCTTCAAAACACAATAACAAGATTAAATACGGAATACACGATTCCATAACTTTAAACAATAGGAGTATCATCATCAAATCCTTCAACGTTCAAAATAATCAAATCATAATCAATTCCCAAAATACGCCGTTCACAAAACACACACGCATTTGAAAGAAAGCCTTTAACGAGGCCAAACCGAAATCTTTTGAAACTTCATTTCAAACAACCAAACAAACACACCAAGACGATCACCGATCATCATATCCACAAAATAAGAAGAGTATGGGCAAGGTACTTGCCTCGATATCACGAGAAATGGAAAAGTGAACGGATACGGCCGGGTAGCCCTCAAATTCCCGAACACTATCTAGAACGTGATAGCACCGAAATTACTACGGGAAAACACCATATGAATCATCAACACCAACGGAATTCAACATCGGAATCATCGAGCACCTATAATCCTCCGTAGGGAATAATAAAACATGATTATGACGAGAATCAAGGCCAAAAACAACGGAAATCCCAACAAACTATCAAAGGGAACTCATTCGAATATTTAATCGAACATTAAATGTTCAAGACCCTTCAAGAACAAAGAAATCACCTCTCGGGTTGAACGAACCAAAGATACAAGTATCCAATCCGTAGAACAAGTTCAAAACAACGTTTATACAACAACTAATTGATTAAAAACGGATTGGAATCGAAATCAAAAAGGAAAATCCCCAAATCTACAAAAACAAGGGTTCAAGCCACAATACCTTGATTTGGATGAAGGATTCAAGTAGAGGTCGAAAATCTTAAACAAGACTTGAGGAGGATAATCTCTACAAGTTTTGGAGCACTCAAATCGCCCAAAATCGCCATCAAATCGCCTAAGATGAAGGAGCAAGAAGAGAGGAGAAAAATGAAGTTTTTCTCCTCGCAAATCTGCTAAAAAACGCAGAAAAAGCCCGTGTGCCGCGGCCCAGGGCGAAGAAAAACGCCCAGGAATTAGCTTTGTGCCGCGGCACTGTAATACCCGTGTATTTTGTGAGTGTTATTTTGGATGTATTTTGTGGTATTGTGGTTATTTGGACCGTATATATTGATGATTGACCTTGGCATATTGATGGCTGATTATTGTTGGGTTCCGTGATTCTCGGATTGTGCTCGTTTTAGCCGGACTTCTTGCGAATTTAAATTTGGAAAATAGCAGTTAGCGCACGCTAAGACTGTATGTCTAGCGCACGCTAACCAGGTTCGAGTAGCGCACGCTACTCTTGTGCAATAGCGTGCGTTAGGCCCGCTGGACAGTAAGCTTTCTGGACTCTAGAATGAGGCGTTAGCGTACGCTATGGACGGACTAACGTACGCTATTTCGATGTACTAGCGCACGTTACTTGTATGATAGCGTGCGCTAGGATGTCAGTCGGTGAGGCGAAGCGTTTACGGGTGCGGTAGTGCGAGTAGCGCGCGCTCTTGTATGAAGTTAGCGTGCGCTAGTAGCAATCGATAGCGCACGCTAACGGATAGTTCGTGACGCTACGGAGCTGGCGAAAGTTACGGGCGCCTTTTTCTTCAACAGTGCACCGCCCTCAGCTCGTTAGCGCACGCTAAGCCTGTAGCCGTAGCGTGCGCTAATACCTCCCAGTATATATATGGGGGGTAGGTTCCAGAAACGTCATTTTTCACCTCTTCCTCTTCTCTTCGGCGGCTGGGCATACTTGACCATTGGAGAGTGCAGATTTTTGGTCGGATTTCTTCATCCAACGATAATTTTGGGCTCCTAACACCAAGTTATCAACATCTTATCAACTTTCACCATCCAAATCAAGGTAAAACCGTTGGAACCCTAGTTCTTCATATTTTGGGGTTTTTGTCGAGATCTTTGATTCTAATCTATCCTAGCTCCGATTTGTGCTAGATGGTGATGTTGTAATCATAATCCTTCATTTTTCTCCAAGATTCACGGATTCAACCCTAAGTTACCTTTCATAGTTTGGGTTCGAGCTACGATTCCTTCGTAATATTTGAATAAATGTCCCCAAGGGTAGAACTTAGGGTGAATCTTTCCATTTCCGTGGTGTTGTGTTTTGATTCGATATTTCGATGTGTTAGGATCGAATCGTTGAAGGAAGTTCGGACCGTACATTCATCCGTTCGCCGGTTCTTGTGTCGTTCAAATTGAGGCAAGTACTTTGATTGTGTTTACTGTACTTCGTGTGAATATGTAAAAATGGAATTTGTGCCAATTGTTGATCGAGTGTGTGTGAGCCGAGTAAAACCAGTGAGGGTCCCCAGGGTCGGTGAGCTGCGTATCCCTACGGATCACTCGGTTGGGCTAAACACCAGGCAGGGCCTGACGAGGTCTCACTGGGGAGTGTATCTTGCTGAGAGAGGTACAGGGCCAGTATAGCTCGGGAGGTTGTTTTGTGATGATGACTGTGATGTGGTATTCCGGAATATCTGTGATGGCACTATGATTTCTGTGATTTTTGTTGATTATTCACTTGTTGTACATATTCTAGAATCATTGTACTTGCACCGGCTTCTTGCTGACCCCTTTTGGGGTGGATATACTTTTGTGTATTAAGGTACAGGTCCAGTGGGAGGACTAGCACAGGACGGACACGAGCTTGGTGGGCAGCATTGATATCGTGCATTATTTTGAGTTGATGGTCATATGGTCATGGTCAAAGTCGTGTTTTGGTTTTGTACTCGCGCGGGAACTGTCCGGTGTTGTATGTCATGTCATTATTAATGGTTAATGATGTTGTTGTATTCCCGTGGTGAACGGTCATATCGGTTATGATTCCTCGGGATGATATGTTGTTTGGTATTGTGATGTTTGTTATGTTGAAATTGAAGTTGGTTTTGAATGTATGAACATTTATGTTTGTCGTATATAATGTGTTTTATTTGGGTCTAAGCCTGGTAGGTCCTCCAAAAAGGATCTACGGCGCTGTAATATCTCCGTAAATCATGGGGGTGTTACGAATATGGTATCGAGCCTAGGTTTATGGATACCTAGGTCGGTGTTTGGGTCTATTAAATTGAGTCAGTTGTTATCTACGATATCATTGGCATGCTACCACCTCGTGTTGCCTGTGTTGGAAGACTCTTCGGATGTTGGTTGTTTCTTTCCTTCGGAAATAATTACCTTAATATTGTGCAATCTATTATTGTAATCATTTCCTTGTTGAATCATTCTTACTCTTCAGTATGCCGAGAGGTAGAGCTATCCGTCAACGTGGTCGTGGTAGAGGCCGTGGCAGAGTGGTAGTGTCTGAGTCCGAGAGGTCCGTTTCAGAATCGGCATCTCGCTCTGCGACTAGGTCGGACCCGATTCCTTCGGGAGGTTCGAATGGAGGCTCGGAGGCCGAGGTGCCTAACGTTCTTCAACAAGTTGTAACACAAGTGCACCAACTGGCACAAGTGGTGCAGAATATTAATACTGGCAGGACGGTTGAGGATCGATGGCTTCAAGAAGTTATGAAGATGATGTAGGTCACAAGTCGTCCAGAAACAAGTCTAGAGGGGGGGGGTGAATAGACTTGTTGAAACTCTTGAACTCTTTTTCTCGAAGAGTGAGTTTCTTCAGCTGATGATCAAACAAATGACTAGGAGTCGTTTGTTCTTGGATATGTGCGGAATTCAGCTGATGACGAATATAAATTAACTTAATGAAACACTTTAACAATGGATGCAGCAGTTAGAGTATGATGCAGTAAACAGTAAATAACACAGGCGGTTATAGTGGTCTCAGAGGTGGGGTAATCCTCTACTAATCCACTTTTCTCCAAACCAGTTGGAGATGAATTCACTATAATTGTCAACCAGTGATAAAGATTACAGTGATTCACTACACACTACAACAGCTTCCAACCAGTGGAATTCCGTGCCGTTGTACACACTTGACTGCCTTGCACCTCTTGATCCTCGATCCTCGGATGCCTTTACAGTCTGCTACTTCAACCAGTGAAGTACCCCTTACTCAAGATTTAAAGACAAGAGTGTTTGTCTTCTCCAACTAAAGAGCTTCCTTGAATATGAACTTTTGGATCTGCTCTTTTTCTCGATGCTATTTGATTGCTTAGGATTGCTTTGTTTGCTTTGATCGCTTAAAGTATATGTTCGCACCGGTAGTTTCTCAGTTTTAAATCTCTGGATATATATAGATCACGATCTCTGAGCTTCTTCCTTGTAGCCGTTGCAAATCTGAACAAATCCGTCCGTTGGAGGGAGACTTCATTGTTTAATCTTTTCTGAACGTTGCAAGGCTGGATTCCCATTATTTAATTTTATCTTCCGACCGTTGTGATGACTTCTGCATGTGAGCGCCGAATCTTTTGAATATAAAAGGATTAAAGTCTTCACGGTGGGTCAGGATGATTTAAATAAATCATATCTTTTGCGGGAATCACTCCAATTTGTCTCTTCACGTTGCATGTGAGTTTTCCGTAATATTTGACTTTTCAAAGCATGCTGACGTGGACTTGGAGTACTAGGCTGTAGTTGAGTAGACTGATGTGCAGCTTACTTCTCTGCAGGTAGGTCATCTCGGCTGTATACTGTTTGAGACTTGTCTGATCAGGTGACTTCCCTGAGGTACCTTGGGCTGTGATCTGGTCAAACTTCTACGATAAATTTTAGTTGACTGGGGCTACTCGATTGAGTCATTTGTACTTCTCTGATAGACTAGACTGTACTTTAGTACTTAGCCGATTTTCAGCCTAACTAACTTTGGCCTACAAAAGACACTCATTTGGTTCTTCTTTACACTTTGCCAATTTTATACTTAACACATTTTGGCCTATGGAAGATACTCATTTGGTTCTTCCTTACATTTCGCCAAGTAATAAACATTTGATTTTAAATTAATGACATCATCAAAATCTAACAAGTATTCCTAACAAATTCCCCCTATTTTGATGATGGCAAAACTAAGTAAGAAATCAAATGGCCAAGTCTGCACTTAAGTGCAAGACAAAACTGAAATCAGTCTAATATTGAGACAACTGGAAAATTGTCATTCAACAGACTGTTCATAAAGTTTTCTGACTTATCATAGAAATTATACAAGAATGTTTAAGTACAGAAAATAAATTAGAAGTAAGAAAATATATAAAAGGTCATCTGCCTCTTTCTCTGCCTCTTGAGCAGCCGCTTGGCGTGTCCGAATGGTTTGGCTCCAATGGGTCTTACCTTGACCGGAGCAAGGCCATACTTCCTTTTCACCACTAGAGTGCGAAATCCTGCTCCCGCTGCGATCCGAATTTGTTTTCAAGGCGGACTCGCTTGATTTCCTCCCGTAGTTGTAGTTCATCAAGTTCACCATCCATGCGGATTGGTGCTTCTTCACTCGAATTTAGGGATCATGGGAAAAGCTTTTGATCTTTTGCATGCTTCTTTAGAAACCCAAAGCTTAGGATGAACCTCTTCCATCCAGCTTAATGAAAATCTCTGTGGGGAGAGTTTGTCATCTTGAAGTAGTTCCTGACATAAAAGTCTCGATGAACTTCTTCCTAGCAGCTCCCCATATTTCAAGAGCTTCAAGTGGGCAGAAATCTTCAACATACCACAGCTCTAGACCTTCCCACTCAAGAGTAGGTTCGAAGCCGCCTCTGGTCCTTCTGCGCTTCCCTTCAGGCTGGTCAGCCTTGTCTTCTGAATCTACAGGTTCCTTCCTCTTCAAGCTATAGGGTCCTTCAATCTGGGGGACATCCTGCTTTTTCTTACTTCTGATTTCTCTTCCTTCCCCCTGAATCCTCTCTTCCCCCTTTTTGCCAGCATCAATGAGGGTTGTCAATTGTTGCTCCATGCGGCTCATCCAATCAGACATGCCAAAAGGCATTACATTTGTTTGTAGGAGGAGGAGGCTGAGGGATCTGTCTCTGCAGCAGGGTGTCAATCTTGGCATTAATGGTCTGAAGGTCAGGAGTGACCTGTGTTGATAGTAGCTCCCCAATGGTGTCTCTGACAATCTGCTTGATCAGCTCAGTCATGGTAGGAGATAACTGAGCTGATGGGGAGTGTTCTCCTGATCCTTCAGCAATGGAGCCACTAGACTGCAGGCTCCTGGCTGCAGCCGGTAGGTCAGATTGAGTCTTCTCCGGGGTCCCTGACCTGGAGTCCTCTGCCAGCTCTGCATCTAGGCTGGTGTACCGGGGAGGCACAACAATCCTATCTGCAGTTTCGTTGGTAGGCTCTCGCTCCTTCTCTGGCTCCTTTTCTCTTTCTTCCTCTTTCCCTTCTTCTTCTTCAGATTTCTCTTTTTCTTTATCCTCATCTTTTTCTTTCTCTTCTTCAGATTTCTCTTTTTCTTTCTCCTCATCTTCTTCTTTTTCTTCTCCAGCCGCCACACCAGCTCCTCCTTCACCTCCATCATTATGATCATCATCATCATCATCCTTAGCATCATCTTTTTCCTTCTCTCCTTCATCATCATCATCATCATCATTCTTAGCATCATCTTTTTCCTTCTCTCCTTCATCATCAGCATCATCCTCCTTATTTTCTTCTTCTTTTTCTTGCTCCACTTCTTCTCCTTCTTCTTCATCTTCTTCATCTTCCACTTCTTCTGTTTTTTCAATTTCCTCTGTCTCCTTTTCAACTGGTATGTTTTCTTCTTGTTCTTCTTTTGCTTCTTCATCCTCTTCAACCAAATTGATAATTTCATTTTCTTCATCAACTTCTTCTATCCTAATCTCCTTTTCTACCTTCTCCTCTTCCTCCTTTTCTCCAAAAGTACCATCAAAAATACTCAACATTATAGAGTGGATAAAATGGTCCATGTTTGTCTCAAAATGTGACATGAACCAGTTATCCTGGAGGAGTAAAGCCAAATCTGACTCTTTGCAAAAATCAGTCAGAACATCCTCCGTGGCTTGGGGGTATTCCCAACCACTAGTTTCAACAAAAATTTGAAAATTTGTAAAGGACATGGTTTTAAGAGTTTTCCACTCCTTAAAAATATTGACAAAGGAATGTTTTTCTGCTTGTGGCTTGACAAGCTGAAGTTGTTCTATGGAAAGATTAAAAGTGTTATTTTCCAAAAGATTGAATGTGTAATCTGCTTCAGGGATAGATATAACAAGACCTGCTTCCTCTTCTTCGGTCATGTATACTGGAGGAGTAATGACAGGTACAATTCTTGTTTCGGTGTCTGGTGCAGGCTGGTCCGGATGAACTGGAGACTGAACTGATGGACTGGTATGATGTTCAGGCTGCTCTCCTTCACTGAACTGCAGCTTCCTTGGCCTCTTTGGAGAGGGTTCAGGTGATGACTGCAGGTTGGAAGGTCCTTCTGGGGCTGGTCCCCTTCTCTTGAAACGGATGGCGATAGGAGTATCATCAGACTCATTCTCGGACTCGACTGCAGTTCCGATCTCAGCTGCAGGTTGGTCCGAGTCTGATAGATCGTACCTTGGGCAATAGCTTGAGTCTGGTAAATCCTTCAATATCTGGGCTGCCCTCCCAGTGACTCCAACCTTTTTCTTATCATGGTCCATATGACCTAACCTCTTGTTTGGGTGGAAAGGGTCAATGTTTCCTCGCCACTCCAGCCGCTTCCAAGAACCAACTAAGATGCGTTCCGAACGCCAACTTAGTCTTGAACTTCTTCTCTTCCTCGAGCCATTCGACCTTGTTCACCTCGCGAACAAGTTGCCTAAAAATATAATCGGCCCAATCAACTTCCTCTCGCTGAATTAACGCACCCAACACCATGAATTTTGAGGATGATAGTTGGTCATAGCTTCCTGCCATTCCCATGACTATTTTGTTTGTGATGTCCAAAGCTACTCGATAAACTCTTTTCAACTCATTTCTCTTCGCCGTAAACTTCAACTTCTCAGGGACATTTTCGAGCTTAATCGTCTTCCACGTTTCGGCGGGTGATTGTTTGAGTGCTTCGACCGCCAAACCGCGATTTTTCATCCCGAATACAGAGCGAATCTTCTCTGTATCTATGGTGACTGGTACTCCACCGACCGTGCTCAATCCCGTCTTGAATCGTAAGCGTTGCGGTAAAATTCAACCACATCTTCTTTGAACAAGTGTTGAGGGTTGATTTCGAGAAACGGGTAGATTCCGTTCAGTTTCATCGCCCGGATTAAGTCGAGCATATCAAAGTCCTCTAGATTTGCTTCCAGTAATCCTTCGAAATCGACGACCATGGAGAAGATAACTTGGTCCTTCATCGCCTTCAAGTTTGCTCCGTCAAAAGATGCCATTTCTGCAAAAAGATTTTAGGATTTAGTGTGTATTTTGCTCTGTAAATTTTTAGGGTTTCTGAACGCGTAAAGAGTAAAGTGAAAGGGTTTTCTTCCTTATAAAGAAGATGAAAGGACGTTTGGATTAGTTTATTATAAATTTAAACGGTGGTAGGCCTTTTCATATTCTTTTGAATTTCAAATTTGAATCGGTGGCCCCATTTAAAATTTGACGGTTGATTCTGATTGGCCACCGTAGAGGTTAATTAAATGGGCGTGTGACGCGTGTATTTAAAAATTGCCACTTGGCTTATAAAATGTATTTTTAAATGCTATTTCTTAAGCCAAAATAATATTATAAATATGGCAGATAAAAATTAAAATTAGAGATCAGTTTAGAGAACTTAGCTGGTCTGATTCGTTGACTGTTGACCGCTCTGCTACAGGTGAGTTTGACTTCTCGCCTGGTGTTCTGTACAGCTAAGTTGCTTCGACTGGCCTTCCTCTTCTCGCCTGCATCAGCTTAGGCTATTTCTGGGGGTTCGTCCTTCCTTCAACTTGCTTCAGAACTAGATTCCCAATCTAGTAATCCAAGGTCTCTGCTCAGCTCTAGGAATCTCTCTTCTGGCAGGGGTTTGGTGAAGATGTCAGCTATTTGGTAGTCTGTGCTGACTCTTTCAACTCTAACCCTTTTGTTAAGCACGTGGTCTCGAATGAAATGGTGCTTAACGTCAATGTGCTTCGTCCTTGAGTGCAAAACCGGATTGTTGGTTATAGCAATAGCACTATTGTTGTCACACCATATAGGAACTTCGTTGGCAATAATATTGTAGTCCCTTAACTGTTGTCTGATCCATAGAATTTGTGCACAATGACTACTGCAGCTAGGTATTCGACTCTGTAGTGGAGATAGAGTTAGAAACACGCTTCTTGCTAAACCAGGATATCGATCTGGTTCCTAGGAATTGACACGTTCCACTAGTGCTCTTCCTATTGATTTTGCATCCGGCGAAATCCGCATCTGAGTATCCTGATAGCTCGAAGTTGTCATCTTTGGGGTACCACAGTCCAACATTAATTGTAGACTTTAGGTACTTAATTATTCTCTTAGCTTGCATCTAGGTGTGATTGCTTCGGCTTGATGGAATCTTGCACAAACTCCAACCGCATATGAGATGTCCGGCTCGCTTGCCGTGAGGTACGAAGAGATCCGATGAGTCCTCTCAGTGGGTTGAGTCCACCGATACTCCCGCCTGCCTCTGCATCCGGTGAGTGCTTGTGCTCATTGGAATTCTTGCGGGTTTGGTGATTCCATTCCATATCTCTTGATGAGATCTCGGGTATATTTTGCACGGTTGATGAAAATTCCTTTTTCCATCTCGCAACTTGTAATCCGAGAAAGAAGTTAAGCTTTCCCATCATACTCATCTCGAATTCTCCTTGCATGAGGTTGGAGAATTTCTCACATAGTTCTGGATTGGTTGACCGAATATGATGTCATCCACATAAATCGAACTATTAGTATGTGGCCTTCGTGCTCCACTCTAAATAGGGTCTTGTCCACTTTTCCTTTGCAAAATCCATTTTTCTCAAGAAACACAGACAGTGTTTCATACCATGCTCTCGGTGCTTGCTTGAGTCCATACAGAGCTTTCAACGGCTTATAGACTTTGTCTCCTTTGACAAAACACAGGGGTTGCTCTACATAGACTTCTTCTTCTAGGATTCCATTGAAACGCACTTTTCACATCCATCCGGTAGACTTCAAAATCCTTGAATGCGGCATATGCGAGGAATAGTCGATGGCTTCTAATCTTGCAACAGTGCATAAGTTTCATCAAAATCTATTCCCTCACACTGTGCATATCCTTTTGCTACGAGTCCGCTTTATTCCTAACAACGGCTCCGTCTTCATCACTTTTGTTTTTATACACCCATTTGGTGCCAATAACTTTCTTGTGATTAGGTGCATGTTAGTTCCCAAACTTTGTTTCTCTCCATCTGCTCCAATTCCTCTTGCATGGCATTAATCCATGAATAATCTTCCAAGGCTTGTTCTCGTCTTGGGTTCAATTTGTGACATGAAACATGAGAACATCGCCATTCCCGCCGGTAGAGTTGACTGTCTTGTCTTGACTCCATCACCAACTTTCCGATAATTTGTGAATTGGATGATCCTTGAGCCATTTGGGGATCTCGTCCTCTTCTCGGGTTTGTTCCCCTGTTGGGTTGCTCTGGTGGTTATCGCATCTGCTTTGGATTAAGTGCCTGAATCGGATCGGCTACGCCTTGTCATCTGCAGCTTGGTTCGGCTGCAGATGAGTCTTTGTCACTCCATTGGTCTTCTTAAGCAAAGAATCGGATCGGATAGGTTTGATGATCTGCCTCGATCTGCATTGGGTCTTCATCGGCCGCATTGGGTCATCAGCTGATCTCATAGGGAGTTTTGCCATGTCTCCCTACTATCATACTCTGCTGCAGGGTGTGGCAGGTGTGTTGTGACTTCAGCCGAGAACCTTTTGGGTAGGTCCGCTTCGCAATCATGGACCTTGCTGCTTCCTTCAGGGTTCTGTTCCTTCTTTCAAAGAACACCATTCTGCTGGGCGTCACGGGCCGCAGAGAGCTCATGCCGGATCCCATTACGATCGGAAATCGATTATCGCCTTGTTGAGAAACTCTCCTCCTCCGTGCGATCTGATCTTGATTATGGAGAGGGATTTCTCATTCGGATCCTTCTCAGCAGCTCGTAACTTGGTCAAGGTTTCACTTTTCTTGTATAGAAAAATGATCCAAGTGTACCTTGAATAATCATCTACAATCACAAGAGCATGCTTTCGCCGCTCAAAGTCCTTGGCTTGATAGGACCAAATAGATCCATGTGGAGTAGATCTAAGATCCTTGTTGTGAGCGTTGTAGGTCAGACCGGCTTGAACGACGCCTTGGTCTGCTTTCCCTTCGACATGCATCACAGAGTGCTTCCTTCTTGAATGCTTCATTTGGAAGTCCTCGACCAGCTTCGAGAGCTAATTTTGTTGATGGCTTTGAAGTTCGTGACATAGT
Source organism: Orobanche coerulescens (assembly GCA_033398695.1). Lineage (NCBI taxonomy): Eukaryota > Viridiplantae > Streptophyta > Magnoliopsida > Lamiales > Orobanchaceae > Orobanche > Orobanche coerulescens. Next base: position 154,971,693 of record CM065805.1, on the reverse strand, counting down.
CTTTTGTGCCTGACATCCATTCTCGGCTACAGTCTTGGATAGAAAACAGGAGTTAGGTGTTCCCGTGTTCCAATCAATCATGTATACATCTCTTCTTCTAAAACCTTGTAGCTTTATTTCTCCGGATAAGATGTCTATCACCATACACTTCAAGATGGTGAAGACTACTAGATTCTTCTCGCCGCAGAACCGGCTTATGCTCGGGAGGTTGTATTTGAGACCTTTGACATAATGAACTTTGGATATTACAATGTTTCCTGTGCGCCTCTCCAAAGCCTTTTGTCTGTCCTCTAGAGCTATCTCCAAAGGTTACATCGGGACCTCTTTCCTTGATATATTTGGTCAGCATCCTCTTGTTCCCGGTCATGTGCCTTGAGCATCCAGAGTCTACAAACCACTCTTCACCTCCAAAATTTGAGCTTGAGGAGATGTGGTTGTAGTCCTTCCACCTTTTCTCTTCATCAGCCAAGTTTGCCATCAGGCAATCATATTCCTCGTCGTCATCAGAAAAGAAGCCGCCGCTTGATTCGACATGCTCCTGGTCTTCTCCGATGAGAGCTTTTCTTCTGTCTTCCTTCTGGCCACCTCCTTTTTGGTTTCATCCTTCTTGAGCTCGGGACAATCCATTTGGATGTGTCCTATCTTGTGGCAGTTGTAACATTCAACTTTCCAGCTTCTAGCCTTCTGGTTTCTTCTGGGATTCTCCTTGTAGTTTTTCTTATACTTGGAGTAGTTCTTCCCGGGTTATCGAATCTTTGCATAATGAAAGCCATTTCCTCCTCAAAATCTAGCGGATTTGGAGGTTTCACATCAGATGTGCTCTTAGCAGGGGACTCGACCGCAAATGCGATTCCCTTCTCTGCAGCTCGATCGAGGATGAACTCGAAGTTCGAACTCGTAAGCCTTCAGATCGAGAACAGCTCTGAATTTTTATCTTATTCAGGTCTTTGGACTCTCTCATAGCTACGGCCTTCATGCTCCATTCGGGATTGAGCGATCCGAGGACCTTGAGTGCCATTTCCTGTTGCCATATGTTTTGCCCAGGAGTTGATCTCGTTGATAATTTCGTGAACCTTGTGTCCACTTGGTCTATAGATTCTCCATTCTTCATTTTAAAGTTGTCAAACTTTTGGATGGCTATTGACAACTTGTTCTCCTTGATCAGCTCCGTTCCTTCGCACATTAGAGCTAATGTGTCCCAAATCTCTTTGGCATTCTTGCAATTTTTAATCTTGACCATTGTGGATTTGTCAAGAGTTTGGTAAAGCACATCTCTGGCCCTGTTGTCAAGATTGGCCAGCTTTCTCTCTTCGGGGGTCAGCTCCGTTCTCTTCTTAGGAATCTTTTCGGGCCTCCCAGCTGCGATCTCCTCGGGTGTGTTGTCCTTCTCGAAAATGAATGGACCATCTTCAATGATGCACCACATGTCGTCATGGATTGAAGATAAATGTGCCTGCATTCTTATCTTCCAGAGATCATACTCGTCAACTGAAAAGACAGGTAGTCTAGAGTGCATGTGTTCCATTATAACGTGAGAGATAAGATATATATCTAGTAGATCTGGTTCGTGAAAAATATGAACCAACCGCTCCGATACCACTTGTAGGTCACAAGTCGTCCAGAAACAAGTCTAGAGGGGGGGGGTGAATAGACTTGTTGAAACTCTTGAACTCTTTTTCTCGAAGAGTGAGTTTCTTCAGCTGATGATCAAACAAATGACTAGGAGTCGTTTGTTCTTGGATATGTGCGGAATTCAGCTGATGACGAATATAAATTAACTTAATGAAACACTTTAACAATGGATGCAGCAGTTAGAGTATGATGCGAAACAAAGAATAACACAAAGCGGTTATAGTGGTCTCAGAGGTGGGGTAATCCTCTACTAATCCACTTTTCTCCAAACCACTTGGAGATGAATTCACTATAATTGTCAACCAAATGATAAAGATTACGGTGATTCACTACACACTACAACAGCCTTCCAACCGTGGAATTCCGTGCCGTTGTACACACTTGATCGCCTTGCACCTCTTGATCCTCGATCCTCGGATGCCTTTACACCGCTACTTCAACCAAAGAAGTACCCTTACTCAAGATTTAAAGACAAGAGTGTTTGTCTTCTCCAACTAAAGAGCTTCCTTGAATATGAACTTTTGGATCTCGCTCTTTTCTCGATGCTATTTGATTGCTTAGGATTGCTTTGTTTGCTTTGATCGCTTAAAGTATATGTTCGCACCGGTAGTTTCTCAGTTTCAAATCTCTGGATATATATAGATCACGATCTCTGAGCTTCTTCCTTGTAGCCGTTGCAAATCTGAACAAATCCGTCCGTTGGAGGGAGACTTCATTGTTTAATCTTTTCTGAACGTTGCAAGGCTGGATTCCCATTATTTAATTTTATCTTCCGACCGTTGTGATGACTTCTGCATGTGAGCGCCGAATCTTTTGAATATAAAAGGATTAAAGTCTTCACGGTGGGTCAGGATGATTTAAATAAATCATGTCTTTTGCGGGAATCACTCCAATTTGTCTCTTCACGTTGCATGTGAGCTTTCCGTAATATTTGACTTTTCAAAGCATGCTGACGTGGACTTGGAGTACTAGGCTGTAGTTGAGTAGACTGATGTGCAGCTTACTTCTCTGCAGGTAGGTCGTCTCAGATATCGTTTGAGACTTGTCCGATCGTGTGACTTCCCGAGGTACCTTGGCCGCACCGTCAAACTTCTCTCGATAAATTTTAGTTGACCAGGGCTACTCGATTGAGTCACTGTACTTCTCTGATAGACTAGACTGTACTTTAGTACTTAGCCGATTTTCAGCCTAACTAACTTTGGCCTACAGAAGACACTCATTTGGTTCTTCTTTACACTTTGCCAATTTTATACTTAACACATTTTGGCCTATGGAAGATACTCATTTGGTTCTTCCTTACATTTCGCCAAGTAATAAACATTTGATTTTAAATTAATGACATCATCAAAATCTAACAAGTATTCCTAACAGATGAACCCTCCCAGATTCGATGGTTCCGGTGATGCGAACAATTGGGATCATTGGTTAGTTGAGCTGGAGAAGATCTTTGACGGTATTGGTTGTCCTGAAGCCAAGAGAGTCCCGATTGCTCAATATCTGACAGTTGATGACGCTTCGGACTGGTGGTGAGCTGTTAAGCCCAAGGACCGTGATGTCACTTGGGAAGAATTTAAAGAATTGATGGAAGCTCAATATTGTCCAGCGCCGGTACAGTTAGCAAGAGTCAGTGAGTTCTTCAGAGCCCAACCCGAAGATGTTCCTATCTCTGAAGCAATCAGGACATACAACAAGCAGTTAGTGTATGTCCAAGACCGGGTTAAGGATGAGATAGACAAGATACTTCATTTCGATGCAAGGATGAAACCGGAGGTCCGAAAGTATATGGCGGGCCTTGGGTGTACTACTTTGAGAGAATATCAGGATAGAGCACTTGCCTATGAGATGGTGTCATTCTGCCCAGTAGCTTTCGAGCTCGAAGAAACCAAAATTTTCTGGTAGTTTCCGAGGCAGTGGATCGCGTAGGCCTCAATCTTCTATGCAATCTTCTGTCGGTTCCCCTCAGCCTAGTGGAGGAATGCCGAGAGTTTGTTTTAATTGTGGAAATCCGGGACATGTCAGTTCTCGTTGCACTACTCGCCCCATTGATTGTTTTAAGTGTGGGAAGCAGGGTCATCGCGCGTTATATTGTGAGTCACAAGGCGTAATATTTTCTAAACAGCTTCCTACCCTACCGGCACAAGCATGGTCAGCCAACTCCGAGTGTCGGACGCGGCAGTGGCAGAGGTAAAACCGAGCATAAGGATGCACCTAGCATTGGATCAGCCCCACCCCGATTGTATGAGATGAAGCGGACTGATGACGTAGGGACTGCCACTACGTCAGGTATTGTTTATATTTCGATGCACCCGGTAGATGTATTGTTTGATTCTGGAGCTACTCATTCTTTTATATCATTGTCTTGTGTGAATCGTTTGGGCCTAGACGGTCTCTCTACATGTGAACCTTTTATTGTTGGGTTGCCAAGTGGGGAAAGGATAGTTGGGGATCAAGAAATCGCCAATTGTCCCGTAACCATTGGCAAGAAAGATTGGTCATCCGATTTGATTGTGATCGATATGATGGGAGAGGATTTAATCCTCGGTGATGATTAGTTAAATCGGCATGGAGCGATAGTAGATTATCGTCAAAAGATAATTTCAATAGTCGCACGATGGTATCGAACACGCTTTTGTAGGCGTAAACACGGTACTTCGGGAAGATTATTCGAGCCATGAAGGCGATGAAATTATTGCGACAAGGTTGTACCGATTATTGGTGTTACGTTGAAGTCGGAAGTTGGCGGAGTACGCTTATCCTCTGTTCGATTGTGAATGAATTTCAGACGTATTTCGGATGATTTGTCGGGATTGCCACCACATCGTGAAGTAGAGTTCGTCATCGAACTAGAGCCCAATGCGGCGCCAATATCCAAGGCACCGCATGAATGGCCCCATCGGAAATGTTAGAATTGAAGAAACAATTGGGTGAATTGTTGGACAAAGGTTATATTCGCCTAGTGTGTCTCCATGGGGTGCACCAAGGTATTGTTTGTACGAAAGAAAGATGGGTCCTTACGGCTATGTATTGACTATCGTGAGTTGAATAAACTCACTATTAAGAACAAGTATCCGTTGCCAAGAATCGATGATCTATTTGATCAATTACAAGGGGCTACGGTTTTCCAAGATTGATTTGAGGTCGATATTACCAACTCCGAATTCGAGATTCGGATATTCCTGTGTCGGCATTTCGGACGAGGTATGGGCATTACGAATTCGTAGTTATGCCATTCGGTTTAACAAATGCTCCGGCGGCCTTCATGCAACTTATGAACAAAACTTTTATCGAATATCTCGATAAATTTGTAGTGGTGTTTATCGACGATATATTAATCTATTCCAAAAGTGAGACGGAGCATGCCGAACACTTGAGAATCACGTTGAGTATTTTGAGGGCTGATAAGCTTTATGCTAAATTTTCTAAGTGCGAGTTCTGGCTTAAAGAAGTTTCTTTTCTGGGACACATCATCTCAGCCGATGGTATTCGTGTAGACCCTCAAAAGGTTGAAGCAGTCTTAGCTTGGGAGCCTCCACGGAATGTTAAGGAAGTTTGGAGTTTTCTAGGATTAGCGGGCTATTATCGTCGATTTGTTGAAGGATTCTCGAAAATTGCTCGACCGCTCACCCTATTATTGCAGAAGACATAGAAATTTGAGTGGAGTGATGAGTGTCAGAAGAGTTTTGATGAGTTGAAAAAGCGGTTGACTACGTCTCCGATCCTATCCTTACCACAAGAAACGGAAGGTTTCGTTATTTATAGTGATGCTTCTAAACAAGGATTATGATGTGTATTGATGCAAAATGAGAGAGTAGTGGCTTATGCGTCTCGACAATTAAAGCCATACGAGATGAATTATCCTACTCATGATCTTGAGTTAGCCGCTGTGGTGTTTGCGTTGAAAATTTGGAGGCATTACTTGTATGGTTCTTCTTGTCGAGTGTATACGGATCATAAGAGCTTGAAGTACATATTTACGCAGAAGGAACTAAATATGCGTCAGCGGCGATGGTTGGAACTGCTTAAAGATTATGATCTTGACATTCTTTACCATCCAGGTAAAGCAAACGTCGTTGCCGATGCGTTAAGCCGCAAGTCAGTCGTGTTGCAAAAGTTGGAACTACTTACCATTCAACCGAAGCTTAGACGAGAGTTGATTGATATGGAAATTGAAGTTTGGCCTCACAGAACTCAAGGACAGTTGCGTTTCCTTGAGATTACATCCTCCGTAATGGAAGATATTAAGTCCAAGCAGTTAGATGATCTCTCAATTGTGCAGCTTCGGGAAGACAGTGTTAGAGGAAAAGCTCCTGGATTCTTAATCGATGAAGACGGAGTTCTTCGATTTCGAGGCAGAACTTGTGTACCTAATCGGGATGATCTCAAACAGGTAATTTTGAATGAAGCACATTCTACTCCGTACTCGATTCATCCGGGTATGAGTAAAATGTATAAGGACTTGAAGAAAAACTTTTGGTGGCCGAACATGAAGAAAGATGTAACAGAGTTCGTGATGAAATGCTTGACTTGTCAGCAGGTTAAAGCGGAACATCAGAGACCCGCCGGTAAATTGCAACCGCTACCAATTCCGGAATGGAAGTGGGAAGATATAGCGATGGATTTTATTGTGGGAATGCCAAAGACGCGAACTGGAGTGAATATGATTTGGGTAATCGTTGATCGGCTAACCAAATCCGCACACTTTCTGGGCATTAGAGATACTTGGGGACCGGAGAGGTTGGCTCGGTTATTCATTGCAGAGATGGTGAGACTCCATGGTACCCCAAAGAGTATAGTGTCTGATCGCGATGGGCGTTTTGTGTCACATTTCTGGCAAGCAGTACATCGAACACTCGGTACCAAGTTGAATTTCAGCACCGCTTATCATCCCCAGACGGACGGACAGTCGGAGAGGACGATCCAAACGCTAGAAGACATGTTGAGGGCTTGCGCGTTGGATTGGAAAGAAGATTGGGAGACTCATTTACCATTGATTGAATTTGCGTACAATAATAGTTGGCATAGTTCGATTGGGATGGCCCCGTTTGAAGCATTATATGGAAGACGTTGTAGATCGCCAATCTGTTGCGACGAGCCATACGAGTTACTTGGAGTAGAACCGGACTTGGTGGTTCAAACACGAGAAAAAGTCGCAATTATTCGGCAAAGGTTGTTGACTACTCAGAGTCGACAAAAGTCATATGCCGACGTTCGTCGTCGACCGTTAGAGTTCCAGGCGGGAGACCATGTGTTGTTGAAAGTATCGCCGACTCGTGGAGTTCTTCGGTTTGGTAATAAGGGGAAGCTTAGTCCTCGTTATATTGGCCCCTTCGAGATCCTGGACAAGGTAGGCGATGTAGCTTATCGACTAGCATTACCTCCGACGCTTAGTCATGTTCATAATGTGTTTCATGTTTCACAACTGCGTAAGTATGTTCCCGATCCCAGCCATGTTATTGATTATCAAGAGATTGAGGTTAGTGATGATGTTACGTATGAAGAACAACCGGTAACCATACTAGAGAGACGAGTGAAACAATTGCGACGGAAAGTGATTCCGTTAGTAAAGGTCCAATGGTCTAAGCATGGAATTGAGGAGGCCACGTGGGAGACCGAGGAGAGTATGCGTGCCCGATACCCCGAACTTTTTGTATCTTAAGTTTCGGGACGAAACTTCTTTTTAGGGGGTAAGGTTTTAATACCCGTGTATTTTGTGAGTGTTATTTTGGATGTATTTTGTGGTATTGTGGTTATTTGGACCGTATATATTGATGATTGACCTTGGCATATTGATGGCTGATTATTGTTGGGTTCCGTGATTCTCGGATTGTGCTCGTTTTAGCCGGACTTCTTGCGAATTTAAATTTGGAAAATAGCAGTTAGCGCACGCTAAGTCTGTATGTCTAGCGCACGCTAACCAGGTTCGAGTAGCGCACGCTTCTCTTGTTGAATAGCGTGCGTTAGGCTACCGACAAGAAGCTTCGACTCGAATGAGGCGTTAGCGTACGCTATGGACGGACTAACGACGCTATTTCGATGTACTAGCGCACGTTACTTGTATGATAGCGTGCGCCAGGATGTCAGTCGCTGAGGACAAACGTTTACGATCGCAGTATCAGTGTAGCGCACGCTATCGTATGAAGTTAGCGTGCGCTAGTAGAATCGATAGCGCACGCTAACAGATAGTTCAGACGCCACGAGCTCGGCAGAAAGTTCTGATCGCTTTTTCTTCAATACCCACCGCCTCAGCTCGTTAGCGCACGCTAAGCTCGTAGCCGTAGCGTGCGCTAATACCTCCCAAGATATATATGGGGGTAGGTTCCAAACGTCATTTTTCACCTCTTCCTCTTCTCTTCGGCTGGGCATACTTGACCATTGGAGAGTGCAGATTTTTGGTCGGATTTCTTCATCCAACGATAATTTTGGGCTCCTAACACCAAGTTATCAACATCTTATCAACTTTCACCATCCAAATCAAGGTAAAACTGTTGGAACCCTAGTTCTTCATATTTTGGGGTTTTTGTCGAGATCTTTGATTCTAATCTATCCTAGCTCCGATTTGTGCTAGATGGTGATGTTGTAATCATAATCCTTCATTTTTCTCCAAGATTCACGGATTTAACCCTAAGTTACCTTTCATAGTTTGGGTTCGAGCTACGATTCCTTCGTAATATTTGAATAAATGTCCCCAAGGGTAGAACTTAGGGTGAATCTTTCCATTTCCGTGGTGTTGTGTTTTGATTCGATATTTCGATGTGTTAGGATCGAATCGTTGAAGGAAGTTCGGACCGTACATTCATCCGTTCGCCGGTTCTTGTGTCGTTCAAATTGAGGCAAGTACTTTGATTGTGTTTACTGTACTTCGTGTGAATATGTAAAAATGGAATTTGTGCCAATTGTTGATCGAGTGTGTGTGAGCCGAGTAAAACCAGTGAGGGTCCCCTGGGGTCCGGTAGGCTGCGTATCCCTACGGATCACTCGGTTGGGCTATACACCAGGGAGGGTCTTGTAACACCCCCAAATTTAACTGGAAATATTACAGCGCCGTGGGCCCCGAGATGGAACCCACAAGGCTAAAAGAAATTTCGCAAACATTTACAAATGCCCAAGAGGCCAACAACGGTACTATCTTTAAAAATTCACAACGACATATAAAACCCATTTATCAAAAACCGTCGTAAAAACTCATAATCATGCCATGTTTCACAATCATATGAAGGAACCAACAATAACAACATCACAGATCCGAATTGAAGGAAGACATTATCCAACATATCCCTTTGAAGATAACAACACATTTGAAACCATCCAATTCATATCAATATCTTCATATCAACAATAACATTATCATAATCCGGTAATCCAACTCATAATCATACTTATGAACTTGTTTACATGATAATCATCAGCTCAAGAACATCATATACAATCCAAAACGAAATCTCAAAGTGAAGAGTAATTACCTTTTGAAGGAATGGATTGATTTCCAAGGTTGAATCCATTTCCAAGAATCACCCATGATTTCAAGCTTCAAACGTTGCTATGGATGATTAACTTCACCTTAATCCAAAGGTATTGAACCTCAAATATATCCCAACTCTCTCTCGGCTGAAAGAAGGAAGAATGACGAAATGTTTAATAACACCCTTCTGTCCCTTTTTATAATATTCATTATTAGCGTGCGCTAACATCTCATGTTTAGCGTGCGCTACCGCCTTAGCGTGCGCTAACTGACTTTGTTAGCGTGCGCCGAAGCCTGCAGGCTACTGTCTTGCTTCGCAAACTAACTTACGTACGTAATGCCTATGCATTAACGCACGTAAATCATCTGCTTAGCGACGCAAGTCATTTACCTTAGCGTGCGCTAATACCAGTTGACTTGCTACAGTCTACACCTACCACGAAGATGCTCGCGACCCCACAAGCCGAAATCGACCAATAAAGCCAAGATTCCCTGTTTACCGATATATAGTTAGCGTGCGCTAAACAACTTGCATTAGCGTGCGCTAACACTACATTACAACATCCGTTGACTTATCGAACGTGCGCCGAAAGTGGCACGGTTCACGCGTAGATTCCTTCGATCGATTGCATTAGCGTGCGCTACATTCTGCCTCTAGCGTGCGCTAACCATGAACGATAGCGTGCGCTATACTTGACCATTAGCGCGCGCTAGTCAGGCTATACTTAGCCATTTCCAACTCTTCTCGTCCAACGTCTCAACATACAGAATACGAACATACGGCATACTGAATACATATACTTCTTAAATGTAATTGTCAACCAAATATGACAATTATACCAATACAGATGTCTCAGTCCTTTATTTATTTTATCCCTACTGTACAGATTCCACGCTGTACAATATAACTCGGATAAAATAATATCAAACAACAGTAGTAGAATTTCCGGATATTACATTCTACACCCCTTAAAATAAGTTTCGTCCTCGAAACTTGCAATCCATCATAAAACAAACAAACATACCGTTTAACCCAAAATATCCCAAAGCCATCACGACACTGATCAATCATCATTATTCTGAATAGCCAAAACTGCATACTTACAAATACGCAGGTCGACGATCTCCGGAGATACTAGCCAGCGATCTCACTGTACAGTCTCAATACGCTTACGATCACAATTCCCTGAGTCTCAACAAAATATATCATCTTCGGATCAAACAATCTGCCCGGATCAAATCCTGTCTGCCTGATTACATAATCAGGTTCCAATTCGAATAATATCCGATATATCTGTGAAACAACTGCCCCAAACGACACGAATCCCGAGACACCGACACAAAATCCGAACGCTCAGATGATCACCAACAATGATCAACCAATAAGTCGACCGAATTTTATCATCGACATGATAAATTCCCATCTGACCAACCAGAGGTCAAAACACCATCGAGAATATCATCAACATGATAAACTCCAATATGACCAACGAACGGTCATCGATAATCGAGAATACCTTCAAACGGTAAGCTCCAACACGATCAACACAGAACCACAGAAACCGATATACGAACGAATAAAGTTCTCAAAACGACACACCAATCACAAACCGACGAACATATCCAATCATACAGGGAGTGGGAACGACCAATCGATACTCAAAACAACCAGCATGAGGTCAACAACCCCAAATCCACAAAAGAAATCATTCAAAAATCACTATGGTAAAAATCACGCTACTACCATACCAATGGAATTACATAGCACATATGCCCTGATTTCGCAAAATCCAAAGTTCCAAAATTACATCATGTGCATGAATCTACAACACACGACATATTTCTCTTATCCGATAAATCAATCGATCATCCTTGCATAACCAAACGACCATACCAAAGTTCGGATCCATATTCCTCGTTCCACATTGATATATTATCCAGTTCGTGAGTCACACTCACAACTTCATCATGATATGTAATATACACTAAATGCGTATGGTTATTAATCACATTTTCAAAACCGGTTTGAAATCATATATTCTTGTCACGAAGACAATTTTCGAAAGTTCTTTCAAAAATTTCAAAACTAAAAACATAAATTTTGGTAAGACCACAAAATCAATTTTCGAAAAATTAACTTGGCTCGATGGTGCCAAGTATTCGATAACAGTTTCCTTCGAATCCACACGATTTCGACGTTTTAAAATGAAAAGTATGCAAATGCTCGACTATATCCATACTCCTGTATACCACTTCGGCTCATCACCAATATCCACTGATATTCCATCGGAAAACCACACGATAGAGTTCCAAAATCTCAAATATATAGACCCTGATAAAAAGTCCTCTCCACATACTACTCGCAACGTCTTCTTAATCCATCCTGGATCACCTCAAATATGATATGACAAAACATTGAAACAAATCAATAAATCAAACACAGCGAAAGACTTCCCGAGAAGTTCCATTTGAACAAGTAAACCAAAGCCTCGAAAGGCGGAAATAACTTAGGTAAATGATTGGTAAAGTATTTTACAAATCTCGGGAGTTTTAGAAAACCAGAAAAAGCCTTTTGATACGTTAGGGTCTCGGCCCGTACCTCATTCCGTATTACAAGAAGTTTAAAAAGTAGAAAACCCTTTTTGGACCCCAAGTCCTGAGTTATAAAACCATTTCAAAATCGATTGGGTCTCGGCCCAAAATCATTTTCCGTAAAACATCCGTAAAACATTTATTTTGAAAAGTACCCTTTTCAAATGCTCAAAAGCAGTTCATATATCACAAAATGAATTAACATGCTACATGTTCTTCTCAACAATTCGCCGTCCTTCTCCCGATTACACAATTTCGTTCCAAAATTTAACCGACATAATGATTTCCAACATCATAGTTCCTTGAGATCATCAATCCTGTCCCACTCTGACATCTCACACTGTGAAGCATAATATCTGCTGAATCTCAAAACATATCCACTTAGAACGGCAATAAATCTCAATGAAATTCAAAAATCCAAATACTTACAGATCGTGAAGCCGACGATTCCCCGTGATACTGGCACATGTCTCGAATCTATAAAATACTCGACACAGATATTTTCAAAACACACGTTTTGCAAACTCAGTGCAACTCGAGAACACAATATATCACGTAAACACCATTTGGAAAAGTTATAACAAGCCCAGTACGATACTGGCAAATCCGTTAACGCACAAGCCTGAGTGAACAACAAAGACTCACGGCTCTAGTATTTGTCAATCGACAACTCGAATGACGCAACAAAAACACGACCCAACTCGACCCAAATGCCTAGGTTTTCTCAACCTAAGCTCCGATACCATATTCTGTAACACCCCAAATTTAATCGAAATATTAAGACCGTGGCCCCGAGATGGAACCCACAAGGCTAAAAGAAATTTCGCAAACATTTACAAATGCCCAAGAGGCCAACAACGGTACTATCTTTAAAAATTCACAACGACATATAAAACCCATTTATCAAAAACCGTCGTAAAAACTCATAATCATGCCATGTTTCACAATCATATGAAGGAACCAACAATAACAACATCACAGATCCGAATTGAAGGAAGACATTATCCAACATATCCCTTTGAAGATAACAACACATTTGAAACCATCCAATTCATATCAATATCTTCATATCAACAATAACATTATCATAATCCGGTAATCCAACTCATAATCATACTTATGAACTTGTTTACATGATAATCATCAGCTCAAGAACATCATATACAATCCAAAACGAAATCTCAAAGTGAAGAGTAATTACCTTTTTGAAGGAATGGATTGATTTCCAAGGTTGAATCCATTTCCAAGAATCACCCATGATTTCAAGCTTCAAACGTTGCTATGGATGATTAACTTCACCTTAATCCAGTGTATTGAACCTCAAATATATCCCAACTCTCTCTCTCGGCTGAAAGAAGGAAGAATGACGAAATGTTTAATAACACCCTTCTGTCCCTTTTTATAATATTCATTATTAGCGTGCGCTAACATCTCATGTTTAGCGTGCGCTACCGCCTTAGCGTGCGCTAACTGACTTTGTTAGCGTGCGCATCTGCCGAGGCCCAGAGGCTCTTGTCTTGCTTCGCAAACTAACTAACCGACGTAATGCCTATGCATTAACGTACGTAAATCATCCTGCTTAGCGTACGCAAGTCATTTACCTTAGCGTGCGCTAATACCAGTTGACTTGCTACAGTCTACACCTACCACGAAGATGCTCGCGACCCCACAAGCCGAAATCGACCAATAAAGCCAAGATTCCCTGTTGACCGATATATAGTTAGCGTGCGCTAATCAACATGCATTAGCGTGCGCTAACACTACATTACAACATCCGTTGACTTATCAGAACGTGCGCCGAAAGTGGCCTGGTTCACGCGTAGATTCCTTCTGATCTGACTGCATTAGCGTGCGCTACATTCTGCCTCTAGCGTGCGCTAACCATGAACGATAGCGTGCACTATACTTGACCATTAGCGCGCGCTAGTCAGGCTATACTTAGCCATTTCCAACTCTTCTCGTCCAACGTCTCAACATACAGAATACGAACATACGGCATACTGAATACATATACTTCTTAAATGTAATTGTCAACCAAATATGACAATTATACCAATATAGATGTCTCAGTCCTTTATTTATTTTATCCCTACTGTACAGATTCCACGCTGTACAATATAACTCGGATAAAATAATATCAAACAACAGTAGTAGAATTTCCGGATATTACAGGTCTGACGAGGTGTCTCTGGGGTGTGTATCTTGCTGAGAGGTACAGGGCCAGTATAGCTCGGGAGGTTGTTTTGTGATGATGACTGTGATGTGGTATTCCGGAATATCTGTGATGGCACTATGATTTCTGTGATTTTTGTTGATTATTCACTTGTTGTACATATTCTAGAATCATTGTACTTGCACCGGCTTCTTGCTTACCCCTTTTGGGGTGGATATACTTTTGTGTATTCAGGTACAGGTCCAGTGGGAGGACTAGCACAGTACGGACACGAGCTTGGTGGGCAGCATTGATATCGTGCATTATTTTGAGTTGATGGTCATATGGTCATGGTCAAAGTCGTGTTTTGGTTTTGTACTCGCGCGGGTACTGTCCGGTGTTGTATGTCATGTCATTATTAATGGTTAATGATGTTGTTGTATTCCCGTGGTGAACGGTCATATCGGTTATGATTCCTCGGGATGATATGTTGTTTGGTATTGTGATGTATGTTATGTTGAAATTGAAGTTGGTTTTGAATGTATGAACATTTATGTTTGTCGTATATAATGTGTTTTATTTGGGTCTAAGCCTGGTAGGTCCTCCAAAAAGGATCTACGGCGCTGTAATATCTCCGTAAATCATGGGGGTGTTACAGGCACAGCCTGAGTGTGCCGCGGCACACGGTACAGCCCCCTTCAACACCAAAAAGGCACACCGTGCAGTCTTCGCTATTTCGACCATAACTCCTTCGTCTGGACTCCGATTGACTCACCGTTTGAACCATTGGAAAGCTAACTTGATTCTCTATAATGTTGCAAAGATTCAGAATTTTTGGAGTTTCCAAGAATTAATGGTGACTTTACAAAGTCGAACTCCCACGTGAAAAAGTCGATTAAGGACACGGAACTCAACAAAACGACACCGAAACGAACTCGGATGACAAAAAGTGCAGAATTAATCATTCTCGGAATGACGAAACGGTCATGATAGAGTTGTCAAAACGAACTTCCTCCGGAAAAAGAAAATTACCGAAATTCGAAATTGCGGATATTACAATAACTAATTAACCCTCGGAAATCTCGTCAGATATCCTTGGTTAATTAATCCTGATACCAACATTTAAAAATGAATTAAAAAGGATTTTCAAAAGCACAAATCTCAGCCTTTATCGATACCAGCATTTAAAACATTTGAAAAGGACTTTGAAAGCACATACTTGTTCGGTATCATGGTCTTAGCTGTCAATCGAATATCCGTAACCAATAAGCCTGTCAGGCGCCTCCACTAATACATCTGTGCACCGGCATTCACTACATTGTGGTGCCGCACCCCTTGTACATGTCGCCGCGCCAGCATCACTCCAGCAAGAGCCATCCCTTGCAACACGCATTAGGCAACACCGTCGTTCCATGACACGTCTTTAGTGTAACTATCGCAAGTGCACGATATCGTATCAAGTAGTAAATGGACTTTTTGAGTCCGGTTTATTGATCCCACGAGGAAGTTAGGTTATATATTGAATTATACACTATTTAACTATTTGTTATATAGATTTATAAGATTGAAACACATAATTTAAGAGTTTTGTTTGACAATTGCAAAGAAAATTGCAATAATAGTTCTAATTCAAGGAAATAAAAGATTGCACTAATAATAGATTAATAGAAGATAAAATGAAATAGTTGGGATTACAAACTTAGTTCATCATTAGTTATAGAAGATGTATAGGAGATCATAAGATGAATTTACTTATTATGTTGTGTAGATTCGATTTTCCTTAAAAAGACGGTTTCTCTTTCGAACTATAAAACGCCCCTTATATATTGAATCAATCCACTATATTTCTATGTTGATTGGCTTCAATACATAGCATTAGGTTTTATGAAAATAACTCAAAGAATCATGTAAGGTCTAGAGGTATATTTCTATCCCCTAGAACAACTTAGAGTGAAGATCATTAGATCTAATCAAACATATTTTCTTTCGAAACATATGAAGACCATAAATATCGTCATTTATTGGCCAAATAAATAAAGATTGTTAAAACAATGAAAATCACACACAATAATAAGTAATTCATAATAGATCTTTATACAAACTTAAATAACATGACTAACCTTGTTTATAATCCCAACTAAGGTAACTTACCCCATGAAGGGTTTAATAAACATAAAACAAGCTTGAGTGGTCATTATTAGTTGAAAAAGAGAAAGAATTGATCCTAACTCCCTTAGTAGATAAAGGAGAAAGAAGCAATAAACTCCCTGAACAACATATGCTATACCACTATTACACAAATCACTCAAGAACACAAGTGTGTTCTTCACACAAAAAGAAAATATTACAAAAAGTGGAAAAATATAAGATGAATGATGATGGATGATGGATCTAAGGGGTCTATTTATACACCTAAAGTCATATAATAGCTCCAAAACTCCAGCATTATTACATTAGATCGGATCAATGCCAGCCATCCCCTCAATTATAGACCAAAAGTATAAAAAATTAGACAATGATCAAAAATCTGTCAAGAGTTACTGCCGTAACTTTGAGGAGTTACGGCCGTAACTATGAGGACTTACGGCCGTAACATTGAGTAGTTACGGCCGTAACATGGCTACGACTTTTTGCACATTAGTTGCTTTGTGAGTTACGCCCGTAACTTTTAGATGTTACGCCCGTATGGAGTTCCAGACTTCATTTTTAGCCCAGAATTTCTGACTTTTGCGTTTTCGCCCCAAATCTTCTTCGGATGAAAACTTTTGATATATAACTCTGATTTTGAATCCGGAAAGACTGCCGAAGTCGTCTCGGAAAGCCCTACAACATGAATACATAAAAATTCAACAAAGATAATATTTTATAAACATGTTATTTCTTGAGTAAATCAGTAATGCAATCTGATTAAGACTAAATTTACATTTTCATCCGATAAAAATAAAATTATTAAAAATTAATTAATTCAAAGTAAAAAAACGAGTAGACTAGCTCAATTATGGGTGAAATATATCAATACAAATCACGGATAAGTATATAAAACTGACACTTATCACACCCCCAAACTTGAATTCTTGCTAGTCCCGAGCAAGACTCTTTATTATTCACGCTCAAGATAAAAATTAAAATAAGACACAAAATAAGAAAAATAATACACACACAAATTAAGAAAAATAATTATATATAGAGAGAAAAAGAGATTAAAATGTCGTTAATACACAATAACCAACTTATACAGTAGATAGAAGTGAATCAAGATTCAAAATAAATCTACTAATGATTTTTGAAGTTAAAACACGGTTTTATTTTTGTAATTCCAAAATACAAGGTTTCCCCCAAAAGGTTGATTATTTCTTTCCCACTCGTGGCACACACGACTCCCTTTAATGGTTGCTCTCGATCACTCGTTTATTTTTCGACTCAATATGAAAAAGAATTTCATCAGCGTCATCAAATATTGTGATTTTTCACGAAATTGACTGTATTGAAATTCAGCCGCTAATTAATTCAAATATGCTCATAAATTACATCCCTTTTAGTGATAGCTTTCACACCGTTATTTGCTAACGTGTAGCTCTTTTCACCAACATAATTTCCATTTTGTGTTTTTTTTAGGTGATAGCTTTCACACCGTTATTTGCTAACGTGTAGCTCTTTTCACCAACACAATTTTCATTTTTTTTAGGTGATAGCTTTCACACCGTTATTTGCTAACATGTAGCTCTTTTCACCAACACATTTTCCATCTCGTGTGAGACGGCAGCTACGCACCAACAATGGTTAGTCCTTTATTTTTTGCAAAATTTTATGACCCCCAAAATTAGGCAGTTGTTGCTGCTCAACACCTCTCCCTTTTTCAACTAGACTCCTTTCACTAATGACTCATTTTTTTTAGGGAATAGAATTTTTGCAGAAAATTATTTATTAGTTAAGCATGAAAAATAAAAAACTCCACAAATTAAGTAAATTTCAGTTCTATTTTTCATCAACCGACTGATTTTTCTTTTCTTAAGGTAACGAATGACTCGATTTTAAATGATAATTACAAGGCTTGGAAAGAGAGATTAAGGCTCAAAAAATTTTGGAATATACAATTTTTTTAACCGGTTAAAATGATTTTAGAAGCTAGTATATCGCTAACTTATTGTTGTTATGGCCAGATCTAGAAATCTCCTAAATCAAAATAATATATATATATATATATATATATGCTAAAAAAAATTTAAGGCGAATAACCAAAATAATCAAAACACACCAAAATACCAACACACCAAAATAATTAAAACATACCACCCCCAAACTTGAAAATAAAACTGTCCTCAGTTTTAAAAATAAAAAAATAAAATAAAAAGCAAGGAGAAAAACAGAATACTCCCTGAAATGAAAGTTGATGCTTGAGCTAATGCCTTTTAGAATCTGCAAGAGAATAAATATACGAGACAAATAATAATAAAAAATAAAATATACTCGGAAGTATAACACAATTTTTAAGATGCACTTCAAGAAAGTCCGAAGAGTCGCCTTACGCTGCCATCAATGCTTTAATAAAAAACAAACAATAAAAATTACAGCAATAAAATAACAATACATAAATCGCGAATAGATGCGCGTCAAGAGATCAAGAAGAAACTCCTTAAGCTGCCATCATTTAGCACGATTTTTACACACAACAGAAAGTAAAAATACAAGAGGTCCAACATGGGTTATCAAAGGGAGAGGAATGAATCCACTTTTCATTTTCTCACGGTAAAATCTTCCATCCAGACAATTTTAGCTAGAGCTGGATCTGGTTGAGGAACAAATTCATTGAGTTTTTTGATTAGTTCTTCTGGTGTTGTTGCAACGACTATGATTCGTTTAGCACGCTCGGAAATAAAACCCTTTTCAGCAGAGTAGTCGATGAAAGATAGTAAACCATCAAAGAAACCATTGACATTAAGCAGACCTATTGGTTTTTGATGAACATTTAGCTGGGCTCTGGTAACCACATGAAAAAGTTCCTCAAGAGTGCCAAAACCACCGGGAAGGGTGATAAAGGCGCCAGAATTATTTATCATATGAGTTATGCGATCTTGCATATTTACAGATCTAAACTCATCTCCAATAGTTGCCCCGGTGATTTTACTTTCAGCCAGAGGTTTTGGAATTATTCCCAACACTCTTACTCCTTCCATATAGGCAGAAGCAGCAGCTCGTCCCATTAATCCTAGACTTCCTCCTCCGTAAACTACATGAATGCATTTTTCTCCTAAGGTACGACCCAAGTTGTGGGCTGCTTCAGTAAAACATGCCTCTTTTCCATAACTAGCTCCACCAAAAATACAGACTGTGCTAAATTTTATGTGGAAGATGATGATTCCATTTTTGAAAAGAAATTTATTTGAGAGAAAAAGAGAAAAGTACAAGTTTGAGAGATGAATAAAAGAAACAAGCACAATGTTTATTTATAGAAGAAAAATGAGGTAAAATTGTTTAACAAGTTTGTGATTGCGTTGATTGCGCTTCAACTACTCAAAAGAATAATGAATGCATTTATCGCGTATCACATTTTTTATTCAGATAATCTCACCATACGACAAAAATGAAAGATACTTACGCGTATGTACAATAGTTGTGATTGTGGCTCACATCTTCCTCTGATTTTACGTTCATAAACGGCTTAAACACCTTCTAAGAGTCGGGGAGAAGCTTCCCATCCAATTTTTTTATAAATTGGCAAACTGGGTCTTTTAACGTCAGATTCCCAAGACGTTGTTCATATTCTGGCATCAATTGCATCAATTTTTAGACAGTAATCATCTGTGGAGGGATGATTCAAAGTTTTTAGGACTTTGAAGGTGGCATGTTCATCTTGCACTCTAAGAATTAGCTTTCCTTTGTAGACGTCAATAAGAGCATGTCCGGTTGCAAGAAATGGCCGCCCCAAGATAATAGGAATATCCTGATCTTCCTCCATGTCAAGGATGATAAAATCTGTAGGAAATATAAATTTATCAACCTTGATTAGCACATCTTCTATTATCCCATGTGGATATTTGATTGGCCGATCGGCTAATTGCAGTGAAACTGTTGTTGCTTTTGCTTCTCCCAAGTTTAGTTTGTTGAAAATTGACAGGGGCATCAAATTGATACTTGCCCCTAAATCACAAAGAGCTTTGTCAATATTCACTTCACCAATTGTATACGGGATTGTAAAAGTTCCCGGATCTTTTACCTTGGGTGGCAACTTCTTTTGTAGTATTGCGCTACATTCCTCTGTTAGCACGACAGTTTCATATTCTTCAAGCCTTCGTTTGTTAGAAAGAATATCTTTCATAAATTTGGCATAGCTTGGCATTTGTGCTAGAGCATCGACAAAAGGTATGTTGATGTGTAGCTTTTTGAAAATTTCCACAAATTTGTCAAATTGCGCATCGAGCTTGTGATTCTTCAACCGTTGAGGAAAAGGGATAGGTGGAACATAAGATTTGGCAGCAACTGGACCTTTTTGAGATGAAGGTCCTGATTCATATTCTTTTTCTGTTTCTCGACTTTGTTTATTTTTTTGTTTTGCCAGATGATTTTCCACAGAAATCTCAGGCAATTGCACTCCACTTCTTGTTGTGATAGCCTGGACACTCTCCCTTGGATTTACCTCGGTATTGATAGGTAACATGCTGTGGGATCTTTCGGAAAGTATTTTGGCCATTTGGCCAACTTGTGTCTCCGGATTTTTAATTGAAGCATCATTGCGTTGTTGATACTTCAGTTGTTGTTCGGCTAGCTTCGTGATTGCTTCTTCCCACCCGGGCTTCTTTTCTTGATGCGTTGGATTCAACACATTGTTGTTGTTTGCATAAGAAAAATTTGGATGATTTTTGTACCCTGGATTGTATGTTGGCCCGTAAGGATTGTATGTTTGCCTTTGGAAATTCTGAGCATAGGCCACTTGTTCTGGTGGTGGGAATGACTGCTCCTGTTGTGCTAAGGGACACATAGTGCTGTTGTGAGTTGCTCCACAAATTTCACACAAAAGAGCTGAAACTTGTGGAGTTTGAACCGTCTTCACAGATTGAGGAGTTGAAAAAGACATGTCTTCAACTTTCTTTGATAAAGCTTCAATTTTTGCCAACATAAGTGAATAAGAATCCACTTCAAAAACGCCATTTGGTTTCTTTTGGATATTTCTGTCTGGCTATCTTGTACTTTGTTCACTTATAACCTCAAAAAGATTATAAGCCTCTCTCATAGTTTTGTTTCCAAGTGAACCATTTGATGATGAATCGACATTGGCTCGGTATGTAGGTAAGAGTCCAGAATAGAAGTAATTGACTTGTGCTCCCAAATTGAAACCATGGTTAGGACATTTTCGTAGCATATCTTTGTATCTCTCCCATGCTTCGTGAAATGACTCTGAATCTTGTTGACGAAATGTAGAGATTTCGTATTTGAGTTTCGCCACTTTTATTGGTGGAAAGTATTTAGTGGTGAATTTTTGAACAAATTCGGGCCAATTTGTTATGCGTCGTGGTGGCAAAGTATCTAGCCACTCTCTTGCTCTGTCCTTCAAAGTGTGCACGAAAAGTCTCATTTTTATCACCTCGTCATTTACATTTGGATATTTGAAATTTCCACAAATCTCTACAAAACGGTTAATATGGAGATATGGATTCTCATCGGTTCTTCCATAGAATGAGTTGTTGTTGGAGAAGAGATTGATGACATCGGGGCGAATTTGAAAATTGTCCACTCCAAATGGTGGATAGATCATACTTGATTGCACGCTCAAAGATGGGGGGTTCATGAATTCCCCAAAGAGCATGTTGTCTTCATCTATCTTCGGCACAATAAGATGTTGTTGATGTTGAATGTTTTGAGCATTGGGTATTCCCCCTACCGGAGGAATTCTTTCGTTATCATTTTCTTGGAGGAGTGGTGGGTTTGGTTCGTCTGCCATTGATGGTGAAGAAATACGGCTTGGTTTTTGTTCACTTCGCCTTCTTCTAAATGTGGCTTCAATCTCGGGATCTAGTGAAACTAAATCGCGATTGTACGTCATTCGCATAGACAAGAGAATTAACAACAAAGAAAAAGTTGTATTTATAACAATAGTTAATAATGTAAAACCAAACCAAACCAAACCAAACATACCCAGTATATCCCGCTCAGAGCAGGGTCTGGGGAGGGTAAAATGTACGCAGACCATGCCCCTACTTATTACGGTAGGGAGGCTGTTTCCGTGAAGACCCCCAGCTTAGTGCATAGCAGAATCTTATGTGATAAATACAAAGGAAAACATATGATTCGAAAAAGCTCGAGACCATACCTGAGCCCATGGCTTGATCCACATGGGACTTACCTAAGCGGAATTTGGCTACTTCACTCCCCATGAACGCTGCTCTAACAAAAGAGAGGTTGGCTCTGCGCACAGCTCCGTATCAAAAATACACCACACGCAAAGACAATAGGATGAAATATACAATAAAAGTAAAAATGCAATGCTCTAGGTCAAATCTCACCGAGACAACCCAACCCTGAGGCTCTCAACTACAGCACCGCTCCCTACAAAAGAATCCATAACTCTGATATGGCGCCTCCAAGCGTACCTATCAACAGTCATGGTCTCGGAAAGGTTTAAGGCCTTCAAATATAATCTCAGTTGCTCCTCCCACGTCCTCCTCGGTCTGCCTATCCTCCTCTCCCCGACAACCATTAAACTCTCGACCCTCCTCACCGGAGCAGATGCCTGCCTCCTGCGGACATGGCCAAACCATCTCAATCTCCCTTCCCTAACTTTTACTGAAATGGGTGCCACTTCCAGCGCGTTTCTGAAAACCCCATTCGCAATTCTATCTAACATTGTGCGGCCACACGACCAACGTAACATTCTCATTTCAGCCACTTCCAACTTGCTCTCAAGTGACTTCTTCATCGCCCAACATTTGGAGCCATACAACATTGCAGATCGGATTGCCGCTCTATAGAATTTACCCTTCAACTTTAGAGGGACTTTCTTGTCGCACAGGACCCCTGTCGCTGCTCTCCACCTTAGCCACCCCGCCTTGATGCGATGCGTAACATCATCTTCACACTCACCTTCCTTCTGAATGATCGAACCCAAATACTTGAACTTATCCGTACGGGGTACGATCTGATCCGCAATCATTACCTCAACATCTTCCTCGTTGGCCTCACCACTAAAGTTACACCAGAGATACTCGGTCTTAGACCGGCTCACACGCAAGCCCTGGGATTCACACCAGAGTTAATAATGTAATACTTCAAAATAACTCTTATACTTTCCCGACAACGGCGTCAAAAACTTGACACGTCTTTAGTGTAACTATGGCAAGTGCACGATATCGTATCAAGTAGTAAGTGGACTTTTTGAGTCCGGTTTATCGATCCCACGAGGAAGTTAGGTTATAAATTGAATTATACACTATTTAACTATTTGTTATATAGATTTATAAGATTAAAACACATAATTTAAGAGTTTGGTTTGACAATTGCAAAGAAAATTACAATAATAGTTCTAATTCAAGGAAATAAAAGATTGCACTAATAATAGATTAATAGAAGATAAAATGAAATAGTTGGGATTACAAATTTACTTCATCATTAGTTATAGAAGATGTATAGGAGATCATAAGATGAATTTACTTATTATGTTGTGTAGATTCGATTTTCCTTAAAAAGACGGTTTCTCTTTCGAACTATAAAACGCCCCTTATATATTAAATCAATCCACTATATTTATATGTTGATTGGCTTCAATACATAGCATTAGGTTTTATGAAAATAACTCAAAGAATCATCTATGGTCTAGAGGTATATATCTATCCCCTAGAACAACTTAGAGTGAAGATCATTAGATCTAATCAAACATATTTTCTTTCGAAACATATGAAGACCATAAATATCGTCATTTATTGGCCAAATAAATAAAGATTGTTAAAACAATGAAAATCACACACAATAATAAGTAATTCATAATAGATCTTTATACAAACTTAAATAACATGACTAACCTTATTTATAATCTCAGCTAAGGTAACTTAGCCCATGAAGGGTTTAATAAACATAATACAAGCTTGAGTGGTCATTATTAGTTGAAAAAGAGAAAGAATTGATCCTAACTCCCTTAGTAGATAAAGGAGAAAGAAGCAATAAACTCCCTGAACAACATATGCTATACCACTATTACACAAATCACTCAAGAACACAAGTGTGTTCTTCACACAAAAAGAAAATATTACAAAAAGTGGAAAAATATAAGATGAATGATGATGGATAATGGATCTAAGGGGTCTATTTATACACCTAAAGTCATATAATAGCTCCAAAACTCCAGCATTATTACATTAGATCGGATCAATGCCAGTCATCCCCTCAATAATAGACCAGAAGTATAAAAAATTAGACAATGATAAAAAATCTGTCAAGAGTTACGGCCGTAACTTTGAGGAGTTACGGCCGTAACTATGAGGACTTACGGCCGTAACATTGAGGACTTACGGCCGTAACATTGAGTAGTTACAGCCGTAACATGGCTACGGATTTTTGCACATTAGTTGCTTTGTGAGTTACGCCCGTAACTTTTAGATGTTACGCCCGTATGGAGTTTCAGACTTCATTTTTAGCCCAAAATTTCTGACTTTTGCGTTTTCGCCCCAAATCTTCTTCGGATGATAACTTTTGATATATAACTCTGATTTTGAATTCGGAAAGACTGCCGAACTCGTCTCGGAAAGCCCTACAACATGAATACATAAAAATTCAACAAAGACAATATTTTATAAACATGTTATTTCTTGAGTAAATCAGTAATTCAATCCGATTAAGACTAAATTTACATTTTCATCCGATAAAAATAAAATTATTAAAAATTAATTAATTCAAAGTAAAAAAACGAGTAGACTAGCTCAATTATGGGTGAAATATATCAATACAAATCACGGATAAGTATATAAAACTGACACTTATCATTCCACCATCCACGGAAGCTTCTCCTTGCAGCATACACAGACCGGAGTACACGCCCCGCCCTCAGAGGCTTCAGATACGACGTCTCTCACAAACAAATATTCACATTGTTTCAGACATCAAGCACATGGTCAATCATTACAACAATTATCACAATCAACACACTAACGTCACACAAATCATCTATCAACCAACAATTTCACATCCAAATGTATCAACAAATAACACCACACAAACATCAATCAAAACTCGACACATTATGCCTTCAGGCTTTAACAAACCAACTCCACATATATCCATCAATCGTAATTCAACAACATACGCACAATCGACTATAATATCACTATAATTATAGTTTATACCTTCATCCAGTTCGTATATACTTAATTAAGATTAACGTAAATCATTTATAACTCACTAACACCAAAAATATATATATCTATATATAACATACATATATTGATATAATACGACACACACGGTTCAGACAACTGTGATTTTGTAGAGATATAAATCGTATATCAAGGTACTTGCCTCGATAATCGGCACCCGAATACTCCGACAATCATGACTCGATTGGACAGCCCCGGAAATCTAAAACCTCCATGAGAAACAACAATAACACAATTGCTATGAGGACTAATACCAAGCAAATGATGGAAATCACAACCAGTAACCAAAGGAGACTCATTGAATCATTTAATCGAACATTAAACATTCAAGGTTTCCCAAGGACCCTAAAATCATCAACCAGGTTGGAGGAATCGAAGATATGGATACACAATCCATAGAACATGTTCAACAACATCATAAAGTACTAATTGAACATCAAAAACGGATAAGAACAGGAATCAAGATCAAAACCCCAAAAAATCAACTTTGGGAAATCAAGAGAAATACCTTCAATCCGACGAAGAACGATGGATTAGATGATGATAATCGTTGCTAGGAACTCAAGAAGATTGATGGATGATGAAATCTCGACCACCACCAGCCTCTCAAATCGACCCATCCGTCCGCAAGATGAAGAAAAAGAAGGAAAGATGAAATCGCGAATAGAAGTCTGCGGCCTGCCTATTTATATGCCGCAACACGTTACGTACGTAACACTATAAGGTTAGCATATATAACGGGCCTTACGTACGTAACAGACAAATTGTTACGGACGTAATGCTCTGCTCAGAACTCACTGCCCCAATCTATATGCAAGTTAACGTACGTAACACCTCCCATTGTTACGTACGTAACCATCCATAACATACGCTATATGCCTCATGTAGCGTACGTTAAAGTCTCTCCAGAGGCTACTGCCCCAACAAATAGGTATGATAACATACGTAATGGAATAAGAATAACATACGTAAGGAAGACTTTTTAACGTACGTAATCTGCTGAAGCTAGCGTATGTATGCTCCATGTAGTACAAGGCTGTTGCTGTAATATCCGGTATTCCGTTATCTTGTATTGTTTATGTTTTTACGCTGGACATTGTTTTTTTTTATGTAAATAGGAATGATTTCTAACGTGATACTATGTGGGTTACTATTGTGTAGTGATTTTTAGTTGAGGATAACTTGTTTTCAATTGTGTCTTCTAGATTGTGTATGTGTTGAGGTATTGTACGTTACGTCTCGTAGCGTGTTTGTTATTGAATTGTTGCATTTGAGTAACCGAGATGTTGTCAAGTACCCGACAGACTGTCGGAGTCGTTGAGACTCACTACTGTGTTCAGTAGTGGTATTATGGCTGTAAGAGTTATGAGTTATGGTCGTAAGTGTTGTTGGTTACGGCCGTAAGTATCTTTTATTACGGCCGTAATGAGTCCTGTGTTACGGCCGTAAACCGATTGTTGTTACGACCGTAATGAATGTTCGTATTTTGGGCAGTAGTCTAGAGGGGTACTAACGGTCGTAAGTCCTGGGTGTTACGGCCGTAAGGGTGAAGATTTACGGTCGTAAGTTCTGCTTGTTATGGCCGTAACATGCGCGGCTATATATGGCCTGGGCGACGGGTTTTGTCCCATTTTCTTCCCTTCCTCTCTTCTTCTCGTGGATGACGGACAGGTGAGACGGTAATTTAGATTCTTGGTCGATTCTACTCAATTCCAGGGTGTTTTGGAAGGCCTTTGTCGATCATAACAACATCTAATCCTTGTTCTTCGTCGGATCGAGGTATTTCTTGAAATCTCCTAGGGTTGACTTTCGGATTTCCTTCTTGATTTTTGTTGTTAATCCGATTTTGAGGAATCGGTTGATGTTATTGAGTATTATTAATCGTTTTAAATGGATTGTATATCCATATTTCGAGTTTGTTTAACTCAGATTGACGATTCGAGTTTTCTTGGGAATTGTTGAACATTTAATGTTCGATTAAATGTCTCAATGAGTTTTCCTTCGATAGTTTGGTGGGATTTCCACCATTCTTGGTCTTGATTCTCGTTGTAATCGTATTTTTGTTGTTTTTGCCCAGAGGATTGTAGGTGTTCTAGGTTTCCTAGTTGAGCTGTGTTCGTCGGAGTGTTCGTTAGCGGTTAATGAGGCAAGTATCTTATTATACGACTTGTATCTTGCGAGTAGAAATCACGTATTAGGTTAGTGATGATTTGTTTGCTTTTGTAAATATGTTTCCTATGAGTTGGTTGTGTATTCCGCAATTTTAAGGCTTTGTGGTGATAGTGTTATATTGGAATATGTAATATGTGTTGTGCCATGTGTGCAGGATTGCGATGTACATGTGTTAAATCACAAAGAGCTTTGTCAATATTCACTTCACCAATTGTACACGGGATTGTAAAAGTTCCCGTATCTTTTAGCTTGGGTGGCAACTTCTTTTGTAGTATTGGGCTACATTCCTCTGTTAGCACGACAGTTTCATATTCTTCAAGCCTTCGTTTGTTAGAAAGAATATCTTTCATAAATTTGGCATAGCTTGGCATTTGTGCTAGAGCATCGGCAAAAGGTATGTTGATGTGTAGCTTTTTGAAAATTTCCACAAATTTGTCAAATTGCGCATCGAGCTTGTGATTCTTCAACCGTTGAGGAAAAGGGATAGGTGGAACATAAGATTTGGCAGCAACTGGACCTTTTTGAGATGAAGGTCCTGATTCATATTCTTTTTCTGTTTCTCGACTTTGTTTATTTTTTTGTTTTGTCAGATGATTTTCCACAGAAATCTCAGGCAATTGCACTCCACTTCTTGTTGTGATAGCCTGGACACTCTCCCTTGGATTTACCTCGGTATTGATAGGTAACATGCTGTGGGATCTTTCGGAAAGTATTTTGGCCATTTGGCCAACTTGTGTCTCCAGATTTTTAATTGAAGCATCATTACGTTGTTGATACTTCAGTTGTTGTTCGGGTAGCTTCGTGATTGCTTCTTCCCACCTGGGCTTCTTTTCTTGATGCGTTGGATTCAACACATTGTTGTTGTTTGCATAAGAAAAATTTGGATGATTTTTGTACCCTGGATTGTATGTTGGCCCGTAAGGATTGTATGCTTGCCTTTGGAAATTCTGAGCATAGGCCACTTGTTCTGGTGGTAGGAATGACTGCTCCTGTTGCGCTAAGGGACACATAGTGCTGTTGTGAGTTGCTCCACAGATTTCACACGAAAGAGCTGAAACTTGTGGAGTTTGCACCGTCTTCACAGATTGAGGAGTTGAAAAAGACATGTCTTCAACTTTCTTTGATAAAGCTTCAATTTTTGCCAACATAAGTGAATAAGAATCCACTTCAAAAACGCCATTTGGTTTCTTTTGGATATTTCTGTCTGGCCATCTTGCACTTTGTTCACTTATTACTTCAAAAAGATTATAAGCCTCTCTCATAGTTTTGTTTCCAAGTGAACCATTTGATGATGAATCGACATTGGCTCGGTATGTAGGTAAGAGTCCAGAATAGAAGTAATTGACTTGTGCTCCCAAATTGAAACCATGGTTAGGACATTTTCGTAGCATATCTTTGTATCTCTCCCATGCTTCGTGAAATGACTCCGAATCTTGTTGACAAAATGTAGAGATTTCGTATTTGAGTTTCGCCACTTTTATTGGTGGAAAGTATTTAGTGGTGAATTTTTGAACAAATTCGGGCCAATTTGTTATGCGTCGTGGTGGCAAAGTATCGAGCCACTCTCTTGCTCTGTCCTTCAAAGTGTGCACGAAAAGTCTCATTTTTATCACCTCGTCATTTACATTTGGATATTTGAAATTTCCACAAATCTCTACAAAACGGTTAATATGGAGATATGGATTCTCATCGGTTCTTCCATAGAATGAGTTGTTGTTGGAGAAGAGATTGATGACATCGGGGCGAATTTGAAAATTGTCCACTCCAAATGGTGGATAGATCATACTTGATTGCACGCTCAAAGATGGGGGGTTCATGAATTCCCCAAAGAGCATGTTGTCTTCATCTATTTCCGGCACAATAGGATGTTGTTGATGTTGAATGTTTTGAGCATTGGGTATTCCCCCTACCGGAGGAATTCTTTCGTTATCATTTTCTTGGAGGAGTGGTGGGTTTGGTTCGTCTGCCATTGATGGTGAAGAAATACGGCTTGTTTTTTGTTCACTTCGCCTTCTTCTAAATGTGGCTTCAATCTCGGGATCTAGTGAAACTAAATCGTGATTGTACGTCATTCGCATAGACAAGAGAATTAACAACAAAGAAAAATTTGTATTTATAACAATAGTTAATAATGTAAAACCAAACCAATCCAAACCAAACATACCCAGTATATCCCGCTCAGAGCAGGGTCTGGGGAGGGTAAGATGTACGCAGACCATGCCCCTACTTATTACGGTAGGGAGGCTGTTTCCGTGAAGACCCCCAGCTTAGTGCACAGCAGAATCTTATGTGATAAATACAAAGAAAAACATATGATTCGAAAAAGCTCGAGACCATACCTGAGCCCATGGCTTGATCCACATGGGACTTACCTAAGCGGAATTTGGCTACTTCACTTCCCATGAACGCTGCTCTAACAAAAGAGAGGTTGGCTCTGCGCACAGCTCCCTGTCAAAAATACACCACACGCAAAGACAATAGGATAAAATATAGAATAAAAGTAAAAATGCAATGCTCTAGGTCAAAGCTCACCGAGACAACCCAACCCTGAGGCTCTCAACTACAGCACCGCTCCCTACAAAAGAATCCACAACTCTGATCTGGCGCCTCCAAGCGCACCTATCAACAGTCATGGTCTCGGAAAGGTTTAAGGCCTTCAAATCTAATCTCAGTTGCTCCTCCCACATCCTCCTCGGTCTGCCTATCCTCATCTCCCCGACAACCATTAAACTCTCGACCCTCCTCACCGGAGCAGATGCCTGCCTCCTGTGGATGTGGCCAAACCATCTCAATCTCCCTTCCCTAACTTTCGCTGAAATGGGTGCCACTTCCAGCGCGTTCCTGAAAACCCCGTTCGCAATTCTATCTAACATTGTGCGACCACACGACCAATGTAACATTCTCATTTCAGCCACTTCCAACTTGCTCTCAAGTGACTTCTTCATCGCCCAACATTTGGAGCCATACAACATTGCAGGTCGGATTGCCGCTCTATAGAATTTACCCTTCAACTTTAGAGGGACTTTCTTGTCGCACAGGACCCCTGTCGCTGCTCTCCACCTTAGCCACCCCGCCTTGATGCGATGCGTAAAATCATCTTCACACTCACCTTCCTTCTGAATGATCGAACCCAAATACTTGAACTTATCCGTACGGGGTACGATCTGATCCGCAATCATTACTTCAACATCTTCCTCGTTGGCCTCACCACTAAAGTTACACCAGAGATACTCGGTCTTAGACCGGCTCACACGCAAGCCCTGGGATTCACACCAGAGTTAATAATGTAATACTTCAAAATAACTCTTATACTTCCCCGACAACGGCGTCAAAAACTTGACACGTCTTTAGTGTAACTATCGCAAGTGCACGATATCGTATCAAGTAGTAAGTGGACTTTTTGAGTCCAGTTTATCGATCCCACGAGGAAGTTAGGTTATATATTGAATTATACACTATTTAACTATTTGTTATATAGATTTATAAGATTAAAACACACAATTTAAGAGTTTAGTTTGACAATTGCAAAGAAAATTGCAATAATAGTTCTAATTCAAGGAAATAAAAGATTGCACTAATAATAGATTAATAGAAGATAAAATGAAATAGTTGGGATTACAAATTTAGTTCATCATTATTTATAGAAGATGTATAGGAGATCATAATATGAATTTACTTATTATGTTGTGTAGATTCGATTTTCCTTAAAAAGACGGTTTCTCTTTCGAACTATAAAACGCCCCTTATATATTGAATCAATCCACTATATTTCTATGTCGATTGGCTTCATTACATAGCATTAGGTTTTATGAAAATAACTCAAAGAATCATCTAAGGTCTAGAGGTATATATCTATCCCCTAGAACAACTTAGAGTGAAGATCATTAGATCTAATCAAACATATTTTCTTTCGAAACATATGAAGACCATAAATATCGTCATTTATTGGCCAAATAAATAAAGATTGTTAAAACAATGAAAATCACACACAATAATAAGTAATTCATAATAGATCTTTATACAAACTTAAATAACATGACTAACCTTGTTTATAATCCCAACTAAGGTAACTTAGCCCATGAAGGGTTTAATAAACCTAATACAAGCTTGAATGGTCATTATTAGTTGAAAAAGAGAAATAATTGATCCAAACTCCCTTAGTAGATAAAGGAGAAAGAAGCAATAAACTCCCTGAACAACATATGCTATACCACTATTACACAAATCACTCAAGAACACAAGTGTGTTCTTCACACAAAAAGAAAATATTACAAAAAGTGGAAAAATATAAGATGAATGATGATGGATGATGGATCTAAGGGGTCTATTTATACACCTAAAGTCATATAATAGCTCCAAAACTCCAGCATTATTACATTAGATCGGATCAATGCCATCCATCCCCTCAATAATAGACCAGAAGTATAAAAAATTAGACAATGATCAAAAATCTGTCAAGAGTTACGGCCGTAACTTTGAGGAGTTACGGCCGTAACTATGAGGACTTACGGCCGTAACATTGAGGACTTACGGCCGTAACATTGAGTAGTTACGGCAGTAACATGGCTACAGCTTTTTTCACATTAGTTGCTTTGTGAGTTACGCCCGTAACTTTTAGATGTTACGCCCGTATGGAGTTTCAGACTTCATTTTTAGCCCAAAATTTCTGACTTTTGCGTTTTCGCCCCAGATCTTCTTCGGATGATAACTTTTGATATATAACTCTGATTTTGAATTCGGAAAGACTGCCGAACTCATCTCGGAAAGCCCTACAACATGAATACATAAAAATTCAACAAAGAGAATATTTTATAAACATATTATTTCTTGAGTAAATCAGTAATTCAATCCGATTAAGACTAAATTTACATTTTCATCCGATAAAAATAAAGTTATTAAAAATTAATTAATTCAAAGTAAAAAAACGAGTAGACTAGCTCAATTATGGGTGAAATATATCAATACAAATCACGGATAAGTATATAAAACTGACACTTATCATTCCACCATCCACGGAAGCTTCTCCTTGCAGCATACACAGACCGGAGTACACGCCCCGCCCTCAGAGGCTTCGGATACGACGTCTCTCACAAACAAATATTCACATTGTTTAACACATCAAGCACATGGTCAATCATTACAACAATTATCACAATCAACACACTAACGTCACACAAATCATCTATCAACCAACAATTTCACATCCAAATGTATCAACAAATAACACCACACAAACATCAATCAAAACTCGACACATTATGCCTTCAGGCTTTAACAAACCAACTCCACATATATCCATCAATCGTAATTCAACAACATACGCACAATCGACTATAATATCACTATAATTATAGTTTATACCTTCATCCAGTTTGTATATACTTAATTAAGATTAACGTAAATCATTTATAACTCACTAACACCAAAAATATATATATCTATATATAACATACATATATTGATATAATAAGACACACACGCTTCAGACAACTGTGATTTTGTAGAGATATAAATCGTATATCAAGGTACTTGCCTCGATAATCGGCACCCGAATACTCCGGCAATCATGACTCGATTGGACAGCCCCGGAAATCTAAAACCTCCACGAGAAACAACAATAACACAATTGCTATGAGGACTAATACCAAGCAAATGATGGAAATCACAACCAGTAACCAAAGGAGACTCATTGAATCATTTAATCGAACATTAAACGTTCAAGGTTTCCCAAGGACCCTAAAATCATCAACCGGGTTGGAGGAATCGAAGATATGGATGCACAATCCATAGAACATGTTCAACAACATCATAAAGTACTAATTGAACATCAAAAATGGATAAGAACAGGAATCAAGATCAAAACCCCAAAAAATCAACTTTGGGAAATCAAGAGAAATACCTTCAATCCGACGAAGAACGATGGATTAGATGATGATAATCGTTGCTAGGAACTCAAGAAGATTGATGGATGATGAAATCTCAACCACCACCAGCCTCTCAAATCGACCCATCCGTCCGCAAGATGAAGAAAAAGAAGGAAAGATGAAATCGCGAATAGAAGTCTGCGGCCTGCCTATTTATATGCCGCAACACGTTACGTACGTAACACTATAAGGTTAGCGTATATAACGGGCGTTACGTACGTAACAGACAAATTGTTACCGACGTAATGCTCGCCGTAACTCACCGCCCAATCTATATGCAAGTTAACGTACGTAACACCTCCCATTGTTACGTACGTAACCATCCATAACATACGCTATATGCCTCATGTAGCGTACGTTAAAATCTCTCCAGAGGCTACTGCCCCAACAAATAGGTATGATAACATACGTAATGGAATAAGAATAACATACGTAAGGAAGACTTGTTAACGTACGTAATCTGCTGAAGCTAGCGTATGTATGCTCCATGTAGTACAAGGTCATATTCGTAATATCCTAGATTCCGTTATCTTGTATTGTTTATGTTTTTACGCTGGACATTGTTTTTTCTTTTTATGTAAATAGGAATGATTTCTAACGTGATACTCTGTGGGTTACTATCGTGTAGTGATTTTTAGTTGAGGATGACTTGTTTTCAATTGTGTCTTCTCGATTGTGTATGTGTTGAGGTATTGTACGTTACGTCTCGTAGCGTGTTTGTTATTGAATTGGTGCATTTGAGTAACCGAGATGTTGTCAAGTGCCCGACTGACTGTCGGAGTCGTTGAGACTCACTACTGTGTTCAGTAGTGGTATTACGGCTGTAAGAGTTATGGTCGTAAGTGTTGTTGGTTACGGCCGTAAGTATCTTTTATTACGGCCGTAATGAGTCCTGTGTTACGGCCGTAAACCGATTGTTGTTATGGCCGTAATGAATCTTCGTATTTTGGGCAGTAGTCCAGAGGGGTACTAACGGCCGTAAGTCCTGGATGTTATGGCCGTAAGGGTGAAGATTTACGGTCGTAAGTTCTGCTTGTTATGGCCGTAACATGTGCGGCTATATATGGCCTGGGCGATGGGTTTTGTCCCATTTTCTTCCCTTCCTCTCTTCTTCTCACGGCTGACGGACAGGTGAGACAGTAATTTAGATTCTTGGTCGATTCTACTCAATTCCAGGGTGTTTTGGAAGGCCTTTGTCGATCATAACAACATCTAATCCTTGTTCTTCGTCGGATCGAGGTAATTTCTTGAAATCTCCTAGGGTTGACTTTCGGATTTCCTTCTTGATTTTTGTTGTTCATCCGATTTTGAGGAATCGGTTGATGTTATTGAGTATTATTAATCATTTTAAATGGATTGTATATCCATATTTCGAGTTTGTTTAACTCATATTGACGATTCGAGTTTTCTTGGGAATTATTGAACATTTAATGTTCGATTAAATGTCTCAATGAATTTTCCTTCGATAGTTTGGTGGGATTTCCACAATTCTTGGTCTTGATTCTCATTGTAATCGTATTTTTGTTGTTTTTGCCCAGAGGATTGTAGGTGTTCTAGGTTTCCTAGTTGAGCTGTGTTCGTCGAAGTGTTCGTTAGCGGTTAATGAGGCAAGTATCTTATTATACGACTTGTATCTTGCGAGTAGAAATCACGTATTAGGTTAGTGATGATTTGTTTGCTTTTGTAAATATGTTTCCTATGAGTTGGTTGTGTATTCCGCAATTTGAAGGCTTTGTGGTGATAGTGTTATATTGGAATATGTCATATGTGTTGTGCCATGTGTGCAGGATTGCGATGTACGTGTGTTAAATCACAAAGAGCTTTGTCAATATTCACTTCACCAATTGTACACGGGATTGTAAAAGTTCCCGGATCTTTTAGCTTGGGTGGCAACTTCTTTTGTAGCATTGCGCTACATTCCTCTGTTAGCACGACAGTTTCATATTCTTCAAGCCTTCGTTTGTTAGAAAGAATATCTTTCATAAATTTGGCATAGCTTGGCATTTGTGCTAGAGCATCGGAAAAAGGTATGTTGATGTGTAGCTTTTTGAAAATTTCCACAAATTTGTCAAATTGCGCATCGAGCTTGTGATTCTTCAACCGTTGAGGAAAAGGGATAGGTGGAACATAAGATTTGGCAGCAACTGGACCTTTTTGAGATGAAGGTCCTGATTCATATTCTTTTTCTGTTTCTCGACTTTGTTTATTTTTTTATTTTGTCAGATGATTTTCCACAGAAATCTCAGGCAATTGCACTCCACTTCTTGTTGTGATTGCCTGGACACTCTCCCTTGGATTTACCTCGGTATTGATAGGTAACATGCTGTGGGATCTTTCGGAAAGTATTTTGGCCATTTGGCCAACTTGTGTCTCCAGATTTTTAATTGAAGCATCATTGCGCTGTTGATACTTCAGTTGTTGTTCGGCTAGCTTCGTGATTGCTTCTTCCCACCCGGGCTTCTTTTCCTGATGCGTTGGATTCAACACATTGTTGTTGTTTGCATAAGAAAAATTTGGATGATTTTTGTACCCTGGATTGTATGTTGGCCCGTAAGGATTGTATGCTTGCCTTTGGAAATTCTGAGCATAGGCCACTTGTTCTGGTGGTGGGAATGACTGCTCCTGTTGCGCTAAGGGACACATAGTGCTGTTGTGAGTTGCTCCACAAATTTCACACGAAAGAGCTGAAACTTGTGGAGTTTGCACCGTCTTCACAGATTGAGGAGTTGAAAAAGACATGTCTTCAACTTTCTTTGATAAAGCTTCAATTTTTGCCATCATAAGTGAATAAGAATCCACTTCAAAAATGCCATTTGGTTTCTTTTGCATATTTCTGTCTGGCCATCTTGCACTTTGTTCACTTATAACCTCAAAAAGATTATAAGCCTCTCTCATAGTTTTGTTTCCAAGTGAACCATTTGATGATGAATCGACATTGGCTCGGTATGTAGGTAAGAGTCCAGAATAGAAGTAATTTACTTGTGCTCCCAAATTGAAACCATGGTTAGGACATTTTCGTAGCATATCTTTGAATCTCTCCCATGCTTCGTGAAATGACTCCGAATCTTGTTGACGAAATGTAGAGATTTCGTATTTGAGTTTCGCCACTTTTATTGGTGGAAAGTATTTAGTGGTGAATTTTTGAACAAATTCGGGCCAATTTGTTATGCGTCGTGGTGGCAAAGTATCTAGCCACTCTCTTGCTCTGTCCTTCAAAGTGTGCACGAAAAGTCTCATTTTTATCACCTCGTCATTTACATTTGGATATTTGAAATTTCCACAAATCTCTACAAAACGGTTAATATGGAGATATGGATTCTCATCGGTTCTTCCATAGAATGAGTTGTTGTTGGAGAAGAGATTGATGACATCGGGGCGAATTTGAAAATTGTCCACTCCAAATGGTGGATAGATCATACTTGATTGCACGCTCAAAGATGGGGGATTCATGAATTCCCCAAAGAGCATGTTGTCTTCATCTATTTCCGGCACAATAAGATGTTGTTGATGTTGAATGTTTTGAGCATTGGGTATTCCCCCTACCGGAGGAATTCTTTCGTTATCATTTTCTTGGAGGAGTGGTGGGTTTGGTTCGTCTGCCATTGATGGTGAAGAAATACGGCTTGTTTTTTGTTCACTTCGCCTTCTTCTAAATGTGGCTTCAATCTCGGGATCTAGTGAAACTAAATCGCGATTGTACGTCATTCGCATAGACAAGAGAATTAACAACAAAGAAAAAGTTGTATTTATAACAATAGTTAATAATGTAAAACCAAACCAAACCAAACCAAACATACCCAGTATATCCCGCTCAGAGCAGGGTCTGGGGAGGGTAAGATGTACGCAGACCATGCCCCTACTTATTACGGTAGGGAGGCTGTTTCCGTGAAGACCCCCAGCTTAGTGCACAGCAGAATCTTATGTGATAAATACAAAGGAAAACATATGATTCGAAAAAGCTCGAGACCATACCTGAGCCCATGGCTTGATCCACATGGGACTTACCTAAGCGGAATTTGGCTACTTCACTCCCCATGAACGCTGCTCTAACAAAAGAGAGGTTGGCTCTGCGCACAACTCCCTGTCTAAAATACACCACACGCAAAGACAATAGGATGAAATATACAATAAAAGTAAAAATGCAATGCTCTAGGTCAAATATCAACGAGACAACCCAACCCTGAGGCTCTCAACTACAGCACCGCTCCCTACAAAAGAATCCACAACTCTGATCTGGCGCCTCCAAGCGCACCTATCAACAGTCATGGTCTCGGAAAGGTTTAAGGCCTTCAAATCTAATCTCAGTTGCTCCTCCCACGTCCTCCTCGGTCTGCCTATCCTCCTCTCCCCGACAACCATTAAACTCTCGACCCTCCTCACCGGAGCAGATGCCTGCCTCCTGCGGACATGGCCAAACCATCTCAATCTCCCTTCCCTAACTTTTGCTGAAATGGGTGCCACTTCCAACGCGTTCCTGAAAACCCCGTTCGCAATTCTATCTAACATTGTGCGACCACACGACCAACGTAACATTCTCATTTCAGCCACTTCCAACTTTCTCTCAAGTGACTTCTTCATCTCCCAACATTTGGAGCCATACAACATTGCAGGTCGGATTGCCGCTCTATATAATTTAACCTTGAACTTTAGAGGGACTTTCTTGTCGCACAGGACCCCTGTCGCTGCTCTCCACCTTAGCCACCCCGCCTTGATGCGATGCGTAACATCATCTTCACACTCACCTTCCTTCTGAATGATCGAACCCAAATACTTGAACTTATCCGTACGGGGTACGATCTGATCCGCAATCATTACCTCAACATCTTCCTCGTTGGCCTCACCACTAAAGTTACACCAGAGATAATCAGTCTTAGACTGGCTCACACGCAAGCCCTGGGATTCACACCAGAGTTAATAATGTAATACTTCAAAATAACTCTTATACTTCCCCGACAACGGCGTCAAAAACTTGACACGTCTTTAGTGTAACTATCGCAAGTGCACGATATCGTATCAAGTAGTAAGTGGACTTTTTGAGTCCGGTTTATCGATCCCACGAGGAAGTTAGGTTATATATTGAATTATACACTATTTAACTATTTGTTATATAGATTTATAAGATTAAAACACACAATTTAAGAGTTTGGTTTGACGATTGCAAAGAAAATTGCAATAATAGTTCTAATTCAAGGAAATAAAAGATTGCACTAATAATAGAGTAATAGAAGATAAAATGAAATAGTTGGGATTACAAATTTAGTTCATCATTAGTTATAGAAGATGTATAGGAGATCATAAGATGAATTTACTTATTATGTTGTGTAGATTCGATTTTCCTTAAAAAGACGGTTTCTCTTTCGAACTATAAAACGCCCCTTATATATTGAATCAATCCACTATATTTCTATGTTGATTGGCTTCAATACATAGCATTAGGTTTTATGAAAATAACTCAAAGAATCATCTAAGGTCTAGAGGTATATATCTATCCCCTAGAACAACTTAGAGTGAAGATCATTAGATCTAATCAAACATATTTTCTTTCGAAACATATGAAGACCATAAATATCGTCATTTATTGGCCAAATAAATAAAGATTGTTAAAACAATGAAAATCACACACAATAATAAGTAATTCATAATAGATCTTTATACAAACTTAAATAACATGACTAACCTTGTTTATAATCCCAACTAAGGTAACTTAGCCCATGAAGGGTTTAATAAACATAATACAAGCTTGAGTGGTCATTATTAGTTGAAAGAGAGAAAGAATTGATCCTAACTCCCTTAGTAGATAAAGGAGAAAGAAGCAATAAACTCCCTGAACAACATATGCTATACCACTATTACACAAATCACTCAAGAACACAAGTGTGTTCTTCACATAAAAAGAAAATATTACAAAAAGTGGAAAAATATAAGATGAATGATGATGGATGATGGATCTAAGGGGTCTATTTATACACCTAAAGTCATATAATAGCTCCAAAACTCCAGCATTATTACATTAGATCGGATCAATGCCAGCCATCCCCTCAATAATAGACCAGAAGTATAAAAAATTAGACAATGATCAAAAATATGTCAAGAGTTACGGCCGTAACTTTGAGGAGTTATGGCCGTAACTATGAGGACTTACGGCCGTAACATTGAGGACTTACGGCCGTAACATTGAGTAGTTACGGCCGTAACATGGCTATGGCTTTTTGCACATTAGTTGCTTTGTGAGTTACGCCCGTAACTTTTAGATGTTACGCCCGTATGGAGTTTCAGACTTCATTTTTAGCCCAAAATTTCTGACTTTTGCGTTTTCGCCCCAAATCTTCTTCGGATGATAACTTTTGATATATAACTCTGATTTTGAATTCGGAAAGACTGCCGAACTCGTCTCGGAAAGCCCTACAACATGAATACATAAAAATTCAACAAAGAGAATATTTTATAAACATGTTATTTCTTGAGTAAATCAGTAATTCAATCCGATTAAGACTAAATTTATATTTTCATCCGATAAAAATAAAATTATTAAAAATTAATAAATTCAAAGTAAAAAAACGAGTAGACAAGCTCAATTATGGGTGAAATATATCAAAACAAATCACGGATAAGTATATAAAACTGACACTTATCATTCCACCATCCACGTAAGCTTCTCCTTGCAGCATACACAGACCGGAGTACACGCCCCGCCCTCAGAGGCTTCGGATACAACGTCTCTCACAAACAAATATTCACTTTGTTTAACACATCAAGCACATGGTCAATCATTACAACAATTATCACAATCAACACACTAACGTCACACAAATCATCTATCAACCAACAATTTCACATCCAAATGTATCAACAAATAACACCACACAAACATCAATCAAAACTCGACACATTATGCCTTCAGGCTTTAACAAACCAACTCCACATATATCCATCAATCGTAATTCAACAACATACGCACAATCGACTATAATATCACTATAATTATAGTTTATACCTTCATCCAGTTCGTATATACTTAATTAAGATTAACGTAAATCATTTATAACTCACTAACACCAAAAATATATATATATATAACATACATATATTGATATAATACGACACACACGCTTCAGACAACTGTGATTTTGTAGAGATATAAATCGTATATCAAGGTACTTGCCTCGATAATCGGCACCCGAATACTCCGGCAATCATGACTCGATTGGACAACCCTGGAAATCTAAAACCTCCACGAGAAACAACAATAACACAATTGCTATGAGGACTAATACCAAGCAAATGATGGAAATCACAACCAGTAACCAAAGGAGACTCATTGAATCATTTAATCGAACATTAAACGTTTAAGGTTTCCCAAGGACCCTAAAATCATCAACCGGGTTGGAGGAATCGAAGATATGGATACACAATCCATAGAACATGTTCAACAACATCATAAAGTACTAATTGAACATCAAAAACGGATAAGAACAGGAATCAAGATCAAAACCCCAAAAAATCAACTTTGGGAAATCAAGAGAAATACCTTCAATCCGACGAAGAACGATGGATTAGATGATGATAATCGTTGCTAGGAACTCAAGAAGATTGATGGATGATGAAATCTCGACCACCACCAGCCTCTCAAATCGACCCATCCGTCCGCAAGATGAAGAAAAAGAAGGAAAGATGAAATCGCGAATAGAAGTCTGCGGCCTGCCTATTTATATGCCGCAACACGTTACGTACGTAACACTATAAGGTTAGCATATATAACTGGCCTTACGTACGTAACAGACAAATTGTTACGGACGTAATGCTCTGCTCAGAACTCACTGCCCCAATCTATATGCAAGTTAACGTACGTAACACCTCCCATTGTTACATACGTAACCATCCATAACATACGCTATATGCCTCATGTAGCGTACGTTAAAGTCTCTCCAGAGGCTACTGCCCCAACAAATAGGTATGATAACATACGTAATGGAATAAGAATAACATACGTAAGGAAGACTTGTTAACGTACGTAATCTGCTGAAGCTAGCGTATGTATGCTCCATGTAGTACAAGGCTGTTGCTGTAATATCCGGTATTCCGTTATCTTGTATTGTTTATGTTTTTACGCTTGACATTGTTTTTTCTTTTTATGTAAATAGGAATGATTTCTAACGTGATACTCTGTGGGTTACTATCGTGTAGTGATTTTTAGTTGAGGATGACTTGTTTTCAATTGTGTCTTCTCGACTGTGTATGTGTTGAGGTATTGTACGTTACGTCTCGTAGCGTGTTTGGTATTGAATTGGTGCATTTGAGTAACCGAGATGTTGTCAAGTGCCCGACTGACTGTCGGAGTCGTTGAGACTCACTACTGTGTTCAGTAGTGGTATTACGGCTGTAAGAGTTATGAGTTATGGTCGTAAGTGTTGTTGGTTACGACCGTAAGTATCTTTTATTACGGCCGTAATGAGTCCTGTGTTACGGCCGTAAATGATTGTTGTTACGGCCGTAATGAATGTTCGTATTTTGGGCAGTAGTCCAGAGGGGTACTAACGGCCGTAAGTCCTGGGTGTTACGGCCGTAAGGATGAAGATTTACGGTCGTAATTTCTGATTGTTATGGCCGTAACATGTGCGGCTATATATGGCCTGGGCGACGGGTTTTGTCCCATTTTCTTCCCTTCCTCTCTTCTTCTCGCGGCTGACGGAAAGGTGAGACGGTAATTTAGATTCTTGGTCGATTCTACTCAATTCCAGGGTGTTTTGGAAGGCCTTTGTCGATCATAACAACATCTAATCCTTGTTCTTCGTCGGATCGAGGTAATTTCTTGAAATCTCCTAGGGTTGACTTTCGGATTTCCTTCTTGATTTTTGTTGTTCATCCGATTTTGAGGAATCGGTTGATGTTATTGAGTATTATTAATCGTTTTAAATGGATTGTATATCCATATTTCGAGTTTGTTTAACTCAGATTGACGATTCGAGTTTTCTTGGGAATTATTGAACATTTAATGTTCGATTAAATGTCTCAATGAGTTTTCCTTCGATAGTTTGGTGGGATTTCCACCATTCTTGGTCTTGATTCTCGTTGTAATCGTATTTTTGTTGTTTTGCCCAGAGGATTGTAGGTGTTCTAGGTTTCCTAGTTGAGTTGTGTTCGTCGGAGTGTTCGTTAGCGGTTAATGAGGCAAGTATCTTATTATACGACTTGTATCTTGTGAGTAGAAATCACGTATTAGGTTAGTGATGATTTGTTTGCTTTTGTAAATATGTTTCCTATGAGTTGGTTGTGTAGTCCGCAATTTGAAGGCTTTGTGGTGATAGTGTTATATTGGAATATGTCATATGTGTTGTGCCATGTGTGCAGGATTGCGATGTACGTGTG
Organism: Orobanche coerulescens; assembly: GCA_033398695.1. Classification (NCBI taxonomy): domain Eukaryota; kingdom Viridiplantae; phylum Streptophyta; class Magnoliopsida; order Lamiales; family Orobanchaceae; genus Orobanche; species Orobanche coerulescens. Next base: position 154,929,039 of record CM065805.1, on the reverse strand, counting down.
GGTTGGTTGTACACTTGGTCGTGCAATGTATTGTGTATTGATCGTGAGTTATGTTGGTTGTTTGTCGTTGATTGATGATGGTTGTTGTGATTGTTGAGATTGTGCTGTGTATGACGGTTTGGGTGTATTTATGGTAATCAATGTGATTGATTGATCGTGAACGTGTTGATATGATATGTATGTGAATGTTGTGTGCTGGAATGATAAGTTCACTCGTGTGTGTTCGATGGGGCCTATGAGGATTCATGGCACAGGTCCATGGGGTCAGAACTTAGTATGTGGTGCTGAGGTCCAATCATGCGGGTCTGATGAGGCCTACGATGATTCAAGGCACAGGTCCATCGAATCAGGACACAGTAAGTCCAACCGTGCGGGTTCGACGGGACCTACGGTAACACGTGACACAGGTTCACGGGGTCGGGACTGGTTGTTGTGATTGACGTGTTTGATTCCAACTATGCGGGTTCGGCGGAACCTATGGTGACATGTGACACAGGTTCACGAGTCAGGACTGATTGTTGTGATTGATGTGTTTGTTTCCTTCCATGCGGGTTGTTGAACCTACGGGGACTCGTGACATGAGATCACAGAGTCATGAATATATTTTGATAAACCAAGTTTCGAAAAGAATGTTTTAAGAAAAGAATGTTGGGCGGAGCCCCACGAGATTTATGGAAATGTTTCGTACTGTGAATTGCCGAAATACGATTCGATATTTGGGTTAGATCCCTAAGGTTTTCGAAAAGGTTTTACAAATCAGGACTCGAGGTCCCAAAGGTTTTGTATTTCTAAAAATCCCCGAGATGAGAATTTAATTTGCAAATACTTCCCTGCTTGTTTTCTAAATTGTTAAAACCTATCGGGAATGATTTGGTACTTGGTTATTGTATCTGATCCATGGTTGATGTTTGCTTGTTACATTTCGTATAATTTGATACTTGCACTAGTGAAACAGTGGAGTTTTACTAACCCTCGAGTAATCGGGGGTGGATGTCTGTATTGTGTCCAGGTACATGCAGGTTATTGAGGAGCAGTTCTAGGATCGGCACACGAAGTGACGAGCTACGATACTAATCAAGAGTTGAGAGTTTGGTAGAGTTATGTTGTATTGTCAGAGTTGTAATCAGTCTTCCGCTGTATTGTACTTCGACCCCTGCGTGGGTAATGTTGTATAAAGTTAGTTTCCGTTGATTGAGTTGTGCGACCTCATCGGTCCGTGTAGTTACTTGTAATTGACCTTACTCTATATTATTATAATGTTTGACCCTAGCCGGGCAAGCATTTGGTCGTTCTGGGATGTTTAGCCTGATAGATCCTTGTGGAAGGGATCTACGACGTGTAATATTCCCGGTTGTATTCTGGGGGTGTTACAGCTGCAGTCCGATCCACTGCACAAGGGCAACTATGGACGCGACAAGCACGAGCCACCACAGTTAAATAAATCGAGGGGGTACAATAGGCAGAACATGAGTCAAAATGCCACATAAAGTAAACAGAAAAAATAGGATTATTACAGTATGCAGATTCTTTGGATGCAACAGTAATTACAAGATTATGGAATCAGTGCCAGAGAGACACCAATCATGTGCGATAGCACGAATACAATTGCAATAACACACAATCCTGTATTGTACTCACGAACTAAGCATATTGATATGAAGCATCACTTCATCAGGAATCATGTTGAGGATAAGGATGTTCGGATCGAGAAGATTCATATAGACATTCAGTTGGCCTACATCTTTACAAAACCTCTCAGCACAACCAGATTTTGTATACTTCGTCCAGAATTGGGAATGCTACAGCCTGACTTCCTATAAGTGTTTATGTTTTTACTCATCAATTGAGGGGGAATGCTGTAAAACCCAATAATACAGTATCCACTCTAATTAACTGTACACTCAGAACCAGTCAGATAGTACTGTAAGACAAAGAAGGCATGAAACCTTCCTACAGCTTACGTGTACATTAATTAAGCGGAAATACAGTACGACCTAGGAATACAGTATTTATCCAAATATTGGTGTAAGAGTTGAATCATGTATGTACCTTTTAAGGGGGAATGTTGTATTGATTCGCGAATACAACACATACACTGTAGGATGTCAATTAACATTATATTACTACTCTATTCATACAGAAAACTTCTTTAAGTCCACGTGCCCTGTTTACATTTCAAATGTTTTATCCTTTAATGCTTTAAAGGCTCTTGGACTTCATTATCTCAAATAACGCGATTTTAATAATTTCAAACCACCGTTTCGTGCAATAAGGGAAGCCAAACTGTCAGAAGTGGGACCGGTCATCATTTCAAAAATAGATGGATAGAAGTACAAGTTACTCTGAATCCATCATGTACGTACGTTTTAAAAAGACGGTTCCCATCCCTTAAATCTGACCGTTTACTGTATGAAACCCTAATCTTCATGCACCCTATAAAATGACTGTATTTTGCTCCCTTAGACTCTTTACGCTTTCTGCAATTTTAAATGAGTGTCAAGCAAAACAGTCTACATATTCTCTGTATTTTCTGCAATTTTCTGCGACATTTCCCAGCTTTCTTCAAAAACTTTTTCTACAAAATGTCTACTTCCCAGACTTCCTCCCTCTCCATGAAGAAGAGGGAAACAATCATCGACGGATGCATCTTTGCCAGGTTCGTGGTTATGGAAAGAATAAATCTCGAAGGAGAAGACTTTGTCGGGATGGAACTAGTTGTTTCAAGGGTGAAACATCAAGGGATGTACCGACTTTCCAATCGCCATGCTGACTTATACGATGAACACACTGTTGAGGAATTCTATTTAGATGCTCCATTCAAATACTCATCTCAGAGAAAAGAAGGAGAAATTTCTGAGATATCTGCAACCGTTCAAGGGACTCAGGTCTCTCTGAACAAAGATCTGTTGGAAAAACTTTACATACTGCCATCCGATGGCCTAAGAATGGAAGAACTAGAGACCTTCGGGTCGGCGAAGTTGTTGACAGCCTACTGGAGGTTGTTCACCAGAGATGAGAATGCACAGAATGTTCATCCCTCATGCCACAAGAAGAATCTCTGCCTGCCCTACGTCAACCTTCATGACTTCTGTGCTCGGGTTTTTGAGAACCGGACAGGAACTTTTGCGATGTGCACTAACCTTCGCTTCCGAATGATGGTAGACATCATGAATGGAGAAAAGGTTAACTGGTGCGAGATTCTATTGAAGAGGATTCAGGAGGAGGCTGCCAAACCTGAGACTGCAAAGAAATCATACATCCTCATTTTGAACTACATCCTCACAAACTGTGGAGTTAAGCAATCTGCCGATGCCAAGAAGATTGGCCCCGATTAATTCATTGGCGCAATAAAGGCCACTGTATTCAACAAGTCACCCGTAATTGCTAAGAGGCTGCATCTTAAATAAATGCCCATCTCAAGTGACCCAAGGGACATCACTGAGCAGATCTCAAGCGAGGAGAAGAAAAGAAAAAGAAGTGTATTTGACAGCCGATCACCTCATGTTGTCGAAAAGAAGAAGAAAAAGGCCAAGAAGTCTTCCAAGACTGAGCCTACAGTACCTGCAGCGGTTACTGTAGAGGCCACCTCTGCTCCTGTCGCTGAATCTATCCCACAGGGCGCAACCCCTATGGAAGAAACAGTTGCTACGAAATCTTTATATCCTGAGCTTGTGACGGCTATGATGGATGAACAACTGTTTGCCATGACGGAGGGCTCTGGCGAGTCGGCTGTCCCTACGGAGCCAAAATCTACTACTCCTGATAGGGTACCCACCCCTATAAAGGATCCCTCTCCCCACAGGGCATCATCCCCTATTCAGGATCCCTCTCCAAAATAAGCTCTCGTACCTGTTGAGGATCCCATCCGCATGGTAGACCCAACTACTGTACAGAGTCCCTCCCCATCCGAAATAATCAATAATACACTCCTTCAAGTACAAGTCAAGCAAGCGTACGAACGCTTCAAAGTATGGAAGTCATACACGGTCGCCCCATACGACTCTATACAACTGAGCCGACTGGAAAGATGAGGAATTATTTGCTCTGGAGGGCACGGACACCCATAATGTCGAAGTCTTGATCCGCTGGGAGGATCACTTTTGCCAGGAACTCATCCCTGACTACTTAAAGGCGAAAGAAAAGGCTATACTGAAAGGGAAGTCACTGACCAGCGACAAAGATCCACTTAACAGCCACCATTCGGACCCTGACTTGGACATCAACGATGATGCCCTACAGGCCGGTCTGAGGATCAGCCGTGAAGAGGCAAGGGAACGAGAAATGGCAAATCACCATAACCTACAGGGTCAGGGGACATCTGACAGACAACAGTCCCCTCCCCCACAACAGGAAGCTACCAAAGATCAACATGAGGAATCAGTCCCTACTGTCACCATTGAAGAGCAAGTAGCTCCTGAACAGGAAGCCCAACCTGTCCAGCTACACGAAGAAGCCACCCGCGCCATCCGCCAAGAGGATTCAGTCCCTCTTTCGGATCAGAGGAAGCTGAGAGTCGGTAGGAGGATTCAGTACCTCCGGTACTTCCAACTACTGACATTCAAACTGAACAGGAGGAATCAGTCCCCTCTGTCCCCAAAACTGAATTTTGTGCACCATCTTCCAAAGCTTCTGCTCCCGAAGCTCCCGCTTTCGAAGCCCCTGCTTCCGAAGTGCCTGTTCAAGATGCTCTTGCATCTCCCACATTTGCAGACTCCAAATCTGATTTCGATGATAGTTTCTTACCAGAAGACAGACCACGATGCCCTCGTCATCATGTGGTTCTCCGTAAACCTGAAGATCCCAAGGATTCCAAGATCGCGCACCCTGGCTCCCTGCGCACTGAAGCCCGCATCGAGCAACTCCAAGCAATCGGATGACATACAGTGTTTCCACAAGATTCCGTAAAGGCACTGTATGACGTCGGGAAAGAACTTGATTGGATGAGAGAAACTACCCAGGATGATCTCCCCAAATTAAAATCTATAATCAACGATGTTGAGGACGCGTTCTGCCTCATGCCTAGTACATTGTGGCAAGCGCTAAATCAACTCAAGCAGCAGCATGAGAAAATCCTTCGGCAAGAACAAGAAAAGCTCATGATTGTCGAGGCCAAGACGGTTGCTGCCCTTCACCATACCAGTACCAGACTCACTGACCACGATAAAAAGATAGATGATATGTCCCTGGTGCTCGGTACTTTAGTTGAGAAAATCAATACTCTGACTGACCGACAGGATGTGTCTATGAAACTCCTACAGGAGATTCATACCAAGATGTCAGATATTGATGATGCCAAGAAGAGAGAAGAAGCCAGAGAGGCTAGTCAAAGATGGAGATTGGATAGAGAGAGAAATGGAAGCAGCACTGGAAGAAAGTGTTGTTGTTGCGATTGGTAGAATGGCCTCACTAGGGTCTAGTCAAGCTTCAAGAAAATACAGGGTATCTGGCTCTCGACCTGAGTTTCAGGATCCCAATTTTCCCTGAAAGAACAATGTGCGAAAGCCTACCGAGATTTTGCTACGCACTGACCGACAGCCTTCAACCGATGATCTGAAGAACTAGAAGAAAAATGAACTGATGAGATACTTCTGTACGCTCATCAGGGAGTCTGCCATATTCAACAAATTCAAGACGCTGCAGGATGCCGCAAATGAATTCTCAAGGCAGTTAGCAGAAGGAAGGCTCCATCTGCAGATGCTGATGAAGTGAAGGTACCAAAAGGTGAACGGCTCACCCACCCGGAAGACTGGATACTCTTGTTCAATAAATCCCCTGAAGGAAGGAGTATTTACAGGGATCTAGGAGATGAGTCCCTAGTCAACTGGTGGAAAGGCACTGCGAATGATCCTGAACGAATACGTTGGAGGCATTATCAGTATAGGAGTTAGCCTATCTATTCGATGTATTGTTTCCTCTGTTAGCTTACCAATACAGTATGTGTGTTTTGTTCTTATCTTTTCAGCACTTGTAATTTTTCCCTGATTATCAATAAAAAAAATTGTGTGAAAGATTAAAACTCGTAACCTAAGCTTACTATTTTTCACTTTTTGATTATGAAATGTTGGAATATTTGAACAAGTATAAACTTGTTATCTCAGCTGTAAGAACTTGTCTGCGAACAGTTCATAGATTAAGTTGTATTCAACCTAGACTACACTGTAAGATTGTGCCTACGCGTCAGTTATAATGTAACACCCCCGATATATTCAGGAATATTACAGCACCGTAAATCCTTTACATAAGGATTTACAAGGCTGAAGAATTTAAACAGGCATTAAAAGATACTAACGAATGGAAATAACGAAATTACGGTACAACAGTTCTGACCCAATACAGAAATAGTACAATTGTTCAACAGAACTCAATAATACATCACCAAATTCAAATCATCACAAATGACTTCGTACTCGAGTACTTATTAAAATAACCAATAAATAATGCAAGAAACCCGGTCGGAACATCACTCTGCACCCTCGTCGTCATGCACCTCCAGTGGTTGTTTTCCCGCTCTCCTAGATCCTGAACATACACAAATGTTCACCCCGAAGGGGTTAGCACAACGATGCTAGTACAAGTACAATAATCATACAACAGTGATATAATCAACAATTATATCATAACAAGTTTCTCCAACGAGAATATCCACAACACATATCATATCATAACAGTTTCAACATACTGATGGTATTCCAACGATCCAGCGCACACAGCTATAGATTCCCATGATGATCCCGTCGGACCAACACATGGTGGAACTACCTGTCCAACGATCCAGCGCACACAGCTATAGATTCCCATGATGATTCCCGTCGGATCAACGCATGGTGGACATATATTCACAACATATTTACAAGATACAATCACATCATAATTGTCATAGTATAAACAATTCTAATTAGAGTACTTGCCTCGGTTTGAAGACAAGAACAATACTTCCACAAAACGAACACTCGAAAGTCGTCCTCCTCAATCAATCACGCAACAAGATCAAACCTTAACAAAAGAAATGATATAGGATTTATCTCACGTCGTACGGATATTTAACAATTCGATTTACGGCCAAAAGTTCATAAAATGCACCGATCGAATCGCTTAGCGCACGCTAAGTACTCGTGTAGCGTGCGTTAAGTCCGCTCGATAGCGCACGCAAACAACAAAGCCTAGCGACGCTAACTATGTATGGTCAAGATTTCACCGACCACCAATCGACTTCGTCGATGGTCTAGCGACGTTACGTACCAAACGTAGCGCACGCTAACTAGTGCTCGATAAGCGCACGTTAAACCGCATAGCATAGCGTGCGCTATCTCTACATGGCGCCATCACCGAGCAAGAATCGTTTCTTGCCATGATCGAAACAATGAAATCTTTCGTGATAGTTCATGTTACTTCCATGAATACCAAGTTCATACCCTTATGAATGATTTTACGGATAAAGACAACTTCGGATTCAAGGATATGCATACCAATATAAAACCATATTCCATTCCGACTTCAAATCTTCATACGACAATTCGAAAAGTTAAGCGGTTGATATCAACACCTTATATCCATCAATATTATCATGTCAAGTTGTTAAACGTTCTATCTATACTAGATAAATCCTTCCATGATCAAACCTTTAGATTTATCTAACAATAAGGATGTTAACGTCTAGTTCAAGATTACTATGAAATCATCTATTAGATTCGGTTTACCAATGATAGAAGCTTCTCTTCACATATTCAGTGTAATAAGATTCGAATCATGATGATTATAATCAAGGTATTTAAGACTTATTCATCTCACCATTCCAACATGATATACTTGGATAATTCATCTATGAAAATCCATATCTTGTTAACATGATTATCCAAATCGTTAAAATCCAACTCTAAGTCTTGAGATAGATTGAACATACCTTAATATGATGAAAATCACTGAACCGTAAGGTAGAATCCAACTCCGGTTGGTTGTATGCCACTCCAAGGTGCTATTCCACTTCCATGAACATTCCCAAGTGATAACCAATGTACAAATACCAACAAGATGTGTTCTAAGTGTATAGAAGTATTACTACAACTCTCTGAACTCTCGAGGATGAAGAAAGGGCGAAAGAAATGAAAGCCAAAACGGTTGATGTCCCATTTATAATATTCTGCATTATTAACAAGTTAGCGCACGCTACTAAGCATTCCTTAGCGTGCGCTAATAATGGTTGACTTCAGAATTGTCTGGGTGCGTCCGCGGGAATCTTATCCGGACCCATGGCCCGGCTGGTGCATGTGCTAGCTGCCCCGCTCAATAATTGAGTCCTTAGCGCACGTTACTCCTACCTGCATAGCGTGCGCTAATAATGGCCCGATAGCGCGCGTTAAGATACATTCTTAGCGTGCGCTATCACGAGGTTGCATGATCAATTTTGCATGATTCTATACTTATGTATAATGATATTAATGCACGAAATATCATACTCCAATAATCAAAATCACCATTCCGAATAATACATGGTTTGAATACAGATGAAATACACCGTAATAAATCCGGATATTACATACTCTCCTACTAAAAAGGAGTTTCGTCCCGAAACTCAAGACGGAAATAACTCGGGATATCTAGACTTCATATCAGCTTCCGTTTCCCAGGTGGCTTCTTCCATTCCGTGACGTGACCACTGAACTTTGACCAAAACGATTGACTTGCTCCTCAGTTGCTTAACTCGACTCTCGAGTATCTTGACTGGTCTTTCTTCAAACGTCCCATCCCGCTCGACTTCGATCTCGTCGAAATTAATGATATGACTGGGATCTGGTATATACCTCCGTAACTGGGATACGTGGAACACGTTATTAACATGGCACAATGACGGCGGCAATGCTAATCTGTATGCCAACTCCCCAACTCTCTCGAGGATCTCAAATGGTCCGATATATCTCGGACTCAGCTTTCCTTTCCTTCCGAAACGAAAGATTCCCCGAGTAGGAGAAACCTTCAAAAGTACATGGTCACCAAAATACAAAAACAAAGGGCGACGACGTACGACCGCATAGGATTTCTCCCGACTGGGGTAGTCAGCCTTTCACGAATTAAGGCTATCTTCTCTCGAGTCCGCTCGATCAATTCTCGCTGTTCGATCAAGTCCGATGAATCGTCCCAAGATAGGGGCGATCTCGCATCTCCTTACGTATAATGCCTCTTACGGTGCCATCTTAATGGAAGCATGCCAACTATTGTTGTAGGTAAATTCAATCAACAAAGAGATGAACTTCCCAATCGTTTGACCAATCTAAGGCATGTGCCCTTAGCATGTCTTCCACCGTTTGTATAGTTCTCTGCATTGTCCGTCGATCTGCGGGTGATAAGTCAGCATCAAGTTCAATTCGATCTCCAAGGCCTTATGAATCGCTTTCCAAAAGTGAGACACAAAACGACCGTCTCGATCAGAAACAATGGTCTTCGGCGTACCATGCAATCGAACTATCTCCGAAATAAATACTCGTGCCAACCTCTCTGGTCCCCGCGTATCCTTAATGCCTAGAAAATGAGCCGATTTGGTTAAACGATCAACTATCACCCAAATCATGTTCATTCCTGTCCTGGTTTTCGGCATATTAGTGATAAAGTCCATCGATATGTCCTCCCACTTCCATTCAGAATCGGAGCGGCTTCAACATTCCAAAGAGCCGTTGATGCTCGATCTTAACTCACGACAAGTCAAGCATTTCGAAACATAGTCCGCTACGTCTTTCTTCATGTTGCCCCACCGTAAATTCCGCTTCAAGTCCTTATACATTTCTTGGTGCCGGGTGGATAGAATAGGGCGAACTATGAGCTTCCTTCATAATCGTCTGTTTCAGAACATCAACATCGGGAACGCAGAGTCGGTTCTAAAATCTCAAAACTCCATCGTCATGAATTATGAATCCGGGGGCCTTTCCTTTGATCACTTCATCATGTAACCGAATCATCGAGGATCATCCGCCTGTCTAGATTTGATTTCTTCGCTAAAGATGAAGTTATCTCCATCACGCACGCTTGTCCTTGACTCTTTGTAACCACACTTCAATCCCTTCACGAATCATCTCTCGTTGAAGGCTAAGTTGGGATGTCGGCGTCTCCAAAGATCTCGAATAGAGACAGTTGCGGCTAAGTGCATCGGCCACTACATTCGCTTTGCTGGATGATATAAAATCTCCGTGTCATAGTCCTTAATCGGTTCTAACCATCTTCTTTGCCGCATGTTCAACTCTTTCGACTAAATATGTACTTGAGACTCTTATGATCCGTAAAGATCCGGCTGAGTCCGTGATCGATAATGCCTCCAGATCTTCAAGGCAAAACCACCGCTAGCTCCAAATCATGTGTCGGGTAATTCACTTCATAAGGTTTCAGTTGTCGCGACGCATAAGCGATCACCTTATCATTCTGCATCAACACGCACCCAAGTCCTTGGTTCGAAGCATCACTGTAAACTATGAATCCTCCAGTTCCCTGCGAAAGTGATAGAATCGGTGCCGTCGTCAATCTCTTCTTCAATTCATTAAAGCTAATCTGACACAATTCATTCCACTCAAACTTTTGAGTTTTCTGCAGGAGTCGAGTAAGTGGGCGGTAGATTTTAGAAAACCCTTCCACGAATCGACGATAGTATCCAGCAAGTCCCAAGAAGCTTCGAACTTCTTTCACGTTCTTAGGAGGCTTCCAATCCATAATTGCTTTGATCTTCTGAGGATCTACTCGGACTCCTTTAGATGACACCACATGGCCGAGGAACATTAATTCCTTTAGCCAGAATTCACACTTAGAGAGTTTGGCGTACAATTGCTCATTTCTCAAAAGTTCCAACACAATCCGCAAATGTTGCGCATGTTCCTCCGGGCTCTTAGAATACACCAGAATGTCATCAATGAACACGCCCACAAATTTATCCAAAAATTCAATGAACACACAGTTCATTAATTGCATAAATACAGCAGGTGCGTTAGTGAGACCAAACGGCATCACTACAAACTCATAATGTCCGTAGCGAGTTCTGAACGCTGATTTTGGAACGTCGGATTCCTTAATCCTTAGCTGATGATATCCTGATCTCATATCAATTTTAGAAAATACCGTTGCCCCTTGCAGCTGGTCAAACAGATCATCAATCCGTGGTAACGGATATTTGTTCTTAATCGTCATCTTGTTCAGCTCTCGATAGTCAATACACAGTCGGAGCGATCCATCCTTCTTTCGGACGAAAAGAATCGGCGCTCCTGTGGTGAAACGCTGGCTGAATATAGCCCTTATCCAAGAACTCCTCTAGTTGCTTCTTGATTCGTACATCTCAAGAGGTGCCATACGATACGGCGCCTTGGAAATTGGTGTAGCTCCGGTTCCACCAATGGTAAATTCCACATCCCTTCGTGGAGGTATTCCAGAACTCGTCAGAAATACATCCGGAAATTCGCTCACAACAGAATGGATGAAAGTTCCACAATTTCGTCTTCTTTCTTCATTGCGTAACACCAAGATCTTGCACTGTTTCAACAATTTGATGCTTTCATCGCCTTGATCAATTTTCCCGAGCTTCGGTTTCCATCCTTGAACAAGACTTGGAGCCATCATCAGCGATCAGTGAAATATTCCTCCTTCGGTAGTCTACAATTGCTCCATACCGATTAAGCCAATCGTCTCCGAGTATCAGGTCATCTCCTTGCATTTCTATCACGATCAGATTTGAGAGCCACTCTCTGCCCCCAAATGATACAGGGAAATTTCTAGTTTCTAAATTCCCGACAATCCTCTCTCCACTCGGTAAACCAACAACATAAGGTTCACAAGCATGAAAACCAGAAATATTTAAACGATTTACACAAGACAAAGATATGAAAGAATGTGTAGCTCCTGTATCGAACAAAACGCTAACTGGCTGGGAAAGGATTTGGACAGTACCTGATGCGACAGCAGCATCCTGATCATCTGTCCTCCTCATCTCATACAAACGTGGGGGAACAGATCCGGCACTCGATGTCCCCTTTCGGTCCCATTGTCCTCTGCCTCGCCCGCGGCCAAAATTCTGAGGCATCTGAACACTTTGCTGCGTCTGTTGGACACTGGCTTCCTTATGAACTGGCTGTGATGAACGGGTTCCATTGTACTTAGTGGCGTCCTTACAAAACGTCGCACGGTGCCCTTCCTGTCCGCACTCAAAACATGTAACCGGAGTGCGCAAACAATCACGCCAAAGGTGGCCTGGGCGACCACAGTTAAAGCACTTCCTAGCTGTATCCGTCGTGGCTGACATTGTTCCGTAATTCTTTCCGCTCTTAGATGGGTGCGGGGGCTTCTTGAAAGAAAAAGAAGACTGGGCCTTGTGGGGCCCATCGCTCTTGTGCTCGTAAAAGTACCAGAGACTTTCGTTTCTTCGACTCCATAAACTTCTCCATTGCCGCTTCTTTTATTTCGTACGCCAACGCCTTATCCTCGTATTGGCGGAGAGTGGTACATTCAAAACCGGACATGTACCTCTGGATTTCTCGGTTTCATCCTCATTTCAAAATGAATCATCATCTCCGCATCTCTGCTCACCGGATGTCGAACAAATGCTAATCACCGTTAAACGCCTTAATCGTCTGGGATACGGGTTCGTCGATGGTTGAGCGGAGAAAAATTCCCAAATTTTGGCTTCCTCACGTGACGAGGCAATATCGAGCATCCATCATCATTTTAAATTCCGTCCAATCGGCATCATGATCTCGCAGTCGGATAGCTTCCCACCACTCGGATGCTTCCCTATCGAAAGCACTGGGCAATAGGAGCTCTCCGTCGTCCGGCAATTAATTCCAAAGAAAATTTTCTCCAGTTCCTTCAACCAATGGTCCCAAGTGGGAGTCTCGGAAAAGCCGTCAAATTTGGGTGGTTGCATCTTTGCCACTTCTTGTAACCATCGGTCACCTCGATTTCCCATTTCTGGAATCCTTTGTTGTCCATCTCCCTGCTGAATTCCTGCTGCCACTTGCATTCGGTCCACGACCTGAGCGAACTGAGTCATCTGGTTCACAACTTGACGAAGGATTTCTGGTACAGCAGGATCTGGTTCATTATTAACAGATTGTTGCGGCTCGCCTGAGCTATGACTGGCCTGGTTAGAAGGCGACGCTTTCCTTTCGGCATTTCTCCGTCCGCGTCCACGACCGCGACCACGTCCACGTCCGCCTCTCAACATACTGTAAGCACAAGTACTTAATACACAGGAAACAGCATCGTTCTAATATTCAAGTATAAAGAGACACAACATGTAAAGAACGAGATAGAGTTTAGGAACTTACAACCACCGTTCGCATGAAGACGTAGGCAGTGCAGTGATGTCATTCACGTCCGGTTACCTCAAAAGACGTAAATGACCCCTATTTTAACCCAACGGCCAAGATATCCATAATCTTAGCTCTGATACCATATTCTGTAACACCCCCGATATATTCAGGAATATTATACAGTAAATCCTTTACATAAGGATTTACAAGGTCAAGAATTTAAACAGCATTAAAAGATACTAACGAATGGAAATAACGAAATTACGGTACAACAGCTTCGACCCAATACGAAATAGTACAATTGTTCAACAACTCAATAATACATCACCAAATTCAAATCATCACAAATGACTTCGTACTCGAGTACTTATTAAAATAACCAATAAATAATGCATAAAGAAACCTTGGTCGAACATCACTCGCACCCTCGTCGTCATGCACCTCCAGTGGTTGTTTTCCCGCTCTCCTAGATCCCGAACATACACAAATGTTCACCCCGAAGGGGTTAGCACAACGATGCTAGTACAAGTACAATAATCATACAACAAAGTGATATAATCAACAATTATATCATAACAAGTTTCTCCAACGAGAATATCCACAACACATATCATATCATAACAGCTTTCAACATACCGATGGTATTCCAACGATCCAGTACACACAACTATAGATTCCCATGATGATCCCGCGGACCAACACATGGTGGAACTACTGTCCAACGATCCAACAAGACACAGCTATAGATTCCCATGATGATTCCCGTCGGATCAACGCATGGTGGACATATATTCACAACATATTTACACGATACAATCACATCATAATTGTCATAGTATAAACAATTCTAATTAGAGTACTTGCCTCGGTTTGAAGACAAGAACAATACTTCCACAAAACGAACACTCGAAAGTCGTCCTCCTCAATCAATCACGCAACAAGATCAAACCTTAACAAAAGAAATGATATAGGATTTATCTCACGTCGACGGATGTTTAACAATTCGATTTATGGCCAAAAGTTCATAAAATGCACCGATCAATCGCTTAGCGCACGCTAAGTACTGTAGCGTCGTTAAGTCCGCTCGATAGCGCACGCAAACAACAAAGCCTAGCGACGCTAACTATGTATGGTCGATTTCACCGACCCGACCAATCGACTTCGTCGATGGTCTAGCGTCGTTACGCACCAAACGTAGCGCACGCTAACTAGTGCTCGATAAGACGTTAAATCGCATAGCATAGCGTGCGCTATTCGCATGGCGGTATCACGAGCAAGAACTGTTCTTGCCATGATCGAAACAATGAAATCTTTCGTGATAATTCATGTTACTTCCATGAATACCAAGTTCATACCCTTATGAATGATTTTACGGATAAAGACAACTTCGGATTCAAGGATATGCATACCAATTTAAAACCATATTCCATTCCGACTTCAAATCTTCATACGACAATTCGAAAAGCTAAACGGTTGATATCAACACCTTATATCCATCAATATTATCATGCTGAAGTTGTTAAACGTTCTATCTATACTAGATAAATCCTTCCATGATCAAACCTTTAGATTTATCTAACAATAAGGATGTTAACGTCTAGTCCAAGATTACTATGAAATCATCTATTAGATTCGGTTTACCAATGATAGAAGCTTCTCTTCACATATTCAGTGTAATAAGATTCGAATCATGATGATTATAATCAAGGTATTTAAGACTTATTCATCTCACCATTCCAACATGATATACTTGGATAATTCATCTATGAAAATCCATATCTTGTTAACATGATTATCCAAATCGTTAAAATCCAACTCTAAGTCTTGAGATAGATTGAACATACCTTAATATGATGAAAATCACTGAACCGTAAGGTAGAATCCAACTCCGGTTGGTTGTATGCCACTCCAAGGTGCTATTCCACTTCCATGAACATTCCCAAGTGATAACCAATGTACAAATACCAACAAGATGTGTTCTAAGTGTATTGAAGTATTACTACAGCTCTCTGAACTCTCGAGGATGAAGAAAGGGCGAAAGAAATGAAAGCCAAAACGGTTGATGTCCCATTTATAATATTCTGCATTATTAACAAGTTAGCGCACGCTACTAAGCATTCCTTAGCGTGCGCTAATAATGGTTGACTTCAGAATTGTCCGGGTGCGTCCGCGGGAATCTTATCCGGACCCATGGCCCGGCTGGCGCATGTGCTAGCTGCCCCGCTCAATAATTGAGTCCTTAGCGCACGTTACTCCTACCTGCATAGCGTGCGCTAATAATGGCCCGATAGCGCGCGTTAAGATACATTCTTAGCGTGCGCTATCACGAGGTTGCATGATTCTATACTTATGTATAATGATATTAATGCACGAAATATCATACTCCAATAATCAAAATCACCATTCCGAATAATACATGGTTTGAATACAGATGAAATACACCGTAATAAATCCGGATATTACATGTAATACACAGGAATGTAGGACTCTTCATTTAGAACTTGCCTGCGAGCAGTTCACATTTATAAACTTAGTCTTGAAGATCAGATCAATCGGACAGAAGACCCAAAGACAGCCTCTCTATCTCCAGATGAAATCATCTAAAAAAGAAGTTTTGGCATTATCAAAAAGGGGAAATTATTGGGAAAAACATTCCTGTTTTGATAATTGCCAAAATACAGCAAATTAGTCTCAAAGGAGTCAGAATAATGTTAAGTATGGAAGCTATTAGGACTGCCCATACAGTCCATCCCTACAGCAAAAAAATCTTCTACCGTCCATCCTACAGAGCCCTGATCATACAGCAAAGAGACTTAAAGTATTTGATGCAGCATATAGGCTGAAGATGTTTTACTGAGGAAAAGTAAAACATATCCAATAGGACTGATCAAAAGAAGCTTTAAACCATTGTGAGATAAATATTTTTTATTCATAAAGTATTCAAGGTTTAAGCAGCATTTATTGCTGATAGGACAACATTTAATGCAGCCGGAGAGAAATAAGTCTGAATGCTCCAAAGAGCATTTAATGCAAAGACAAAAAGGATGTCTGAAGCATTAAATGCGATCTGATTTAATTCAAACATTCAGCAGCCACCAATCAAGAGACAGACGTCAACATTTTACCAACCAACAACGGCTATATTTAGAACGGATACAATTCCAAGGTTATAAATAGCCCCAAGCAAGAGGACTTCATACACACATCATTTATTATCGCGAAAACTCTGGCAGATTACTTTGACATTCTAGCGATTAAAAAGAAGTATATTTCGTGAGCATATAGAAGTATCCAAGCGAAGGAGTCTCTGACCCGCGAAGGAGGTTTTTTGCGTGCGGGCGATGCTAACCTTATGTGGACCAGCATGGCTAATGCTATTAGGAGAGTGGGCGAGAAGGTGGTAGGGGTTTCTTCGGGCAGGTCTAGTGGACCTAGGGAGGCTTGGTGGTGGAATGAGGAGGTCCAAAACAAGGTTAAGGCAAAACAAGCGCTATTTAAGGAGCTTCTGTCGGTTAGTGATGGGGAGGAGAGAAACTTGAAGATTGTAGCGTACAAGGTGGCGAAAAGAGAGGCTAAGAAGGCAGTGGCTAAGGCTAAATGTGAGGCTTACGAGGAGATGTACAAGCGCCTAGACACCAAAGAAGGAGCGAATGCTATTTTTAAACTAGCGAAAGCTAGGGAAAGAGGGCGGCGCGACCTGGGTCCCGTTAAGTTTATTAAGGATGATTTGGGTCAAGTGTTAGTGAACGATGTGGCTATTAAGGAGCGGTGGAATAGGTATTTTTTCGAACTTTTCAATGAGGCTAGAGGTAGTGACTCGGTGGTGCAAGGAGTTAGGCTATCTTCTGCTCGTTCGTTTAGTTCCTGTGAGAGCATCAGCAAGGAGGAAGTAAAGGGCGCCCTAATGAAAATGGGTAGAGCTAAGGCTGTAGGCCCGGATCAGATCCCTATTGAGGTGTGGCTTTGTCTGGGGGAAGTCGGAGTTCGGGCTAGCAGAGCTGCTCAACATCCTCCTCAAAGGCTCTAAGATGCCGACGAGTGGAGGCATAGTATTGTCGTACCTTTTTCAAGAACAAAGGCGATGCTCGAGTTGTAGTAACTATAGGGGTATTAAAATCCTACCATACTATGAAACTTTGGGAAAGAGTGGTGGAATACGGGGTTAGAAGAGAAGTGGAGATCTCGTGAGAACCAATTGGCTTCATGCCTGGGAGGTCCATGACTGAGGCCATTCATCTCGTCAGACGCCTTATGGAGAAGTTTAGAGAGCGGCGTAAGGACCTCCATATGGTGTTCATAGATCTAGAGAAGGCTTATGATAGCGTTCCGCGCGATGTTATTTGGAGGAGCCTAGTAGAGAGGAGGGTATCGTTGCCGTTCGTTAAGGCGATCCAAGACATGTACTCCCAAGCTAGACGTGCGTTAGGACCCCGATTGGTGACACCCGATTTTCCGGTTGAGATAGGGCTACACCGTGGTCGGCGCTAAGTCCTCTTCTCTTCGCTCTAATCCTTGACGTCATTTCGCGAGGGATTCAAGATGGCATCCCGTGGTGCATGCTTTTGGCCGACGACATTGTGTTAGTGGCGGAGTCGAGGAGGGAGGTGAACTTGAAGTTGGAGCTTTGGAGGGCTAAGTTAGAATCCTGTGGCTTGCGTGTGAGCGGTCTAAGACCGAGTATCTCTCGGTGTAACTTTAGTGGTGAGGCCAACGAGGAAGATGTTGAGGTAATGATTGCGGATCGATCGCACTCGCACGGATAAGTTCAAGTATTTGGGTTCGATCATTCAGAAGGAAGGTGAGTGTGAAGATGATGTCACGCATCGCATCAAGGCGGGGTGGCTAAGGTGGAGAGCAGCGACTGGGGTCCTGTGCGACAAGAAAGTCCCTCTAAAGTTGAAGGGTAAATTCTATAGAGCGGCAATCCGACCTGCAATGTTGTATGGCTCCGAATGTTGGGCGATGAAGAAGTCGCTTGAGAGCAAGTTGGAAGTGGCTGAAATGAGAATGTTACGTTGGTCGTGTGGTCGCACAATGTTAGATAGAATTGCGAACGGGGTTTTCAGGAATGCGCTGGAAGTGGCGCCCATTTCAGCGAAAGTTAGGGAAGGGAGATTGAGATGGTTTGGCCACGTCCGCAGGAGGCAGACATCTGCTCCGGTGAGGAGGGTCGAGAGTTTAATGGTTGTCGGGGAGAGGAGGAGAGGCAGACCGAGGAGGACGTGGGAGGAGCAACTGAGATTAGATTTGAAGGCCTTAAACCTTTCCGAGACCATGACTGTTGATAGGTACGCTTGGAGGCGCCAGATCAGAGTTGTGGATTCTTTTGTAGGGAGCGGTGCTGTAGTTGAGAGCCTTAGGGTTGGGTTGTCTCGGTTAGCTTTGACCTAGAGCATTGCATTTTTACTTTTATTGTATATTTTATCCTATTGTCTTTGCGTGTGGTGTATTTTTGACAGGGAGCTGTGCGCAGAGCCAACCTCTCTTTTGTTAGAGCAGCGTTCATCGGGAGTGAAATAGCCAAACTCCGCTTAGGTAAGTCCCATGTGGATCAAGCCATGGGCTCAGGTATGGTCTCGAGCTTTTTTGAATCATTGGTTATTCTTTGTATTTATCACACAAGATTCTGCTGTGCACTAAGCTGGGGGTCTTCACGGAAACAGCCTCCCTACCGTAATAAGTAGGGGCATGGTCTGCGTACATCTTACCCTCCCCAGACCCTGCTCTGAGCGGGATATACTGGGTATGTTTGGTTTGGTTTGGTTTCAAGCGAAGAAATATACTAAGTCCTCAATGCAAACAGCACAGCATACAACGATCATTCATCAAGATAAAGCAGATGTTTGAAACTTGTTCTACCCTTATCGTTGAGATTATCATTAGCCCTGTCTGGACTAAGGATTCTTGCATATTCCGACCTGTGTGAGAAGAAGAAGCTTCGATCTGTGTGAGAAGAAGAGAGTCGAAAGTGCTCAAGCCAATCTATGTGAACGGCCCAAAGCTATAGTCTCTGTATCAATTTCTGTGAAAGATACAGAGACAGGTTTATTAAAGTCATGTAGTTGTGTATGTAGTGATTTTAATAAACTTTACTCCTGTGTGGAGGACCAGTAGACGTAGAGGGGTTTACCTCGAAACACTTTAACTTGTGTGTTGTTTACTTTCTGTCTTTACTATTTTCAGTCTACTATGATTTATCTAGTATACACTATTAAACCCTGTACGCATCAAACAAACAGGAGAACACATAGTTGATGTATTTACAGCAACTCACACAACATACTTTCGCTACGCAAATTAACTTCGAAAAACGTACAATTTATTGTACACTTACTTCCTAAGATGTTTATTGTATACTTAGTGCCCAACAAAGGCCAACAGCCACAAAAAAAATGGTCGGTCAATGGAGGTTCGGTCTGTGATGACTCACCAGAAGTCCATCTGCTGGAGGTGGCCTCAAAAAAACTGGCCAATGCCCGAGAAAAAAACTTGTCGGTGACAACGGCGATTCGTAAGAGGACTGTTGGGGATGTCCATGAAAAAGAAACTGACCAGCCATCTGTAGGTTCGCTGGCAGCCAGTCAGGGGCGGCAGTGGTATTGGGAATGATGTGAATAAGATTAATTGTTCTTTTAATTTAATATTATAAATTTACTTTTCGATGTTTATTATTTTTTAACTTTCAATATTAAATTTTAAAATTAAATAGTACGAAGTGTTTTTGTAACAGTACGATTATTAAATTGTAGTATCAAATTTCGAGGATCACTGTCAATTTATTTGTGATCTAATATATATATATATATATAGGTAAATACGACATTACCTACAAATAGAAAACCCTCGAAACATCTTTTTGTTTTTTCTTTCACAGTTTTTGTTTTTTCTTTTTCTTTTTTATTTTTGTGAGACCATTTGCAACAATCTCAGGCCGATGTTTTAATCTTGTTTAATACTCTATTCCACTCGCGTTTGTCAATTAGTTGTTGACTGTTTGATTGTTTTATTTTGTTAGCATGTCAACGATTTTATTGTCTGTATTGATTGTTTGACTATCGACTCTTTATAAAATATATTTAGTAAAATTATTTGTTCATTGTTCATTATTTTATGCAAAGTGGCATTCGCATAAAATAAAAATCAAAAACCAACCTCAAAAAACTATTCAGTCGCTCCAAATATTATTCAGCAGTCACTTTCTCTTTGCATTTTTGATCATGTGAAAAAATTAGAAGTCACAAGTAAATAAAAAACTGTCCAAAAAATAATTACCAAACACTCAGTTGAATTCTCCATATAATCATCATGCGTAGTAATTTTCTTTACTCAGAGATTTTTTTCTTATATATAGTGTAAGGGATGATAAGATATACATAACTAAATAATATGATTTTCAAAAATTCTATTTTTAAAAATATTTGCAAATTAAAGTCCTACTTTGCTAATCTAACATACACCTTACACACCATTTGTGGAAAAAAATATGTAGAAATTTAAGCTTCTAAAAGTAGAATTTTACAAATACTCCAAAAAGTTTGTTACTTACTAGTGTGATTTTTCCTTAGTACAATCATATTGTTTTAGAAGCTCAAACGTTTGAAACAAAACTAAAGTAACAATCTCTAAACTGGGACCTACTCGAATTTCACGTGTTGGATTAGTTGTAAAATTAATGTACTCAACTAGTATTAAATACAACCATATGTTTTATGTAGAGATGATTCGTGACATAATGACACGATGGCGATAATATAATTGAAATAAGATAATTAAATTATCAAATTACTTGGTAGAAGAAAAAAATATGTTGGCTACCAAAATTCCGTTGACAGTCGACAAGTCTGTCGTAAAAGGAAAAAAAAATTAATAACTGTCGGAAAGCAGTCCAGTGGGCCAGACATAAAGACAAAAAAATGGTCGGCCGCAGGAGGAAAGCAGGACTTCGGTCTGGCATTAAAAAATGGCTGGCCATCGGTGGGACTGGCGTAAAAAAAAGTTGGATTGCCACTGGTGGTGGCCCGCAGGAAAGCAAGTCGGCGGGCTTGGTGTAAAAAAAATAGTTGGTCGGCTGCCGACGGTGACCCGCTGCAAAGCTGGCCGCTGGAGGTCTGCAGGCTACCGACGGCGGCCCTGTTGGAAAAACTCATTGGGTGGAGGTTCATCGGAGATCCACATAATCTTTTTTTGAAGATTAGTTTTGCCGTTAATTTAATTTACTATTTTAAAGGTATTGTTTGAAATTTATTATTGTTGAACATTTGATATTATTATTATTATTAAATTCAACATAAAAGTAGGGAAAGAGAGGAGAGAGGTACAATAGTATTTTCATGTGCACACCACCACCAAAAAACACCATTGTCCTTTATATTATAGATTAGAGATATCTTGTGCGAGTAGAGAAAACAATTTAATTGAAATAATTAAATTACAGATTACTTGCTATAAAAAACTATGTTGGTTATCAAAATTCTATTGTCGGTCGACGGGCCTGCCGTAAAAAAAAGGACAGCCGGCGGGCCTGGCCTTCAGAAAAAATGACCGGTCGTTGGAGGAAAGCAGGACGACAGTATGGCGTTTTAAAAAAAATGGCTGCTGGCGGTGGCCCACAGGGAAGCAAGCTGACAGGCCTGGCTTAAGAAAAAAAGAAAAAGTTAGCCGTCCGTCAGTGGTTGCACGGAAGCAAGCCGAGCATCCGCGCACACAAAAAGAAAATAGTCGCCGCGAGGTCCGTTTGGCGTGGCTCGCCGGTAAGTGCCGGCACTGAAAAAAATTGTCCGACTGTCGGAAAGCAGTTCGGATGCCTCGCATAAAAAAACAGAAAATAAAAAACAAATAGGCCGACTGTTGGAGATCCGTAGGCCGACGACGACCTGTTGTTAAAAAAAATTGGCAAGCTGTCGGTGGCTGCCCGCCGGAAAGCAGTTCGACGGGCCTGACGACATGAAAAGAAAAAATTAGCCGGTCGCGGGAGTCCATCGGACATCCCCGTATTTTTTTTGAAGATTAATTGTCCCTTTAATTTAGTTTAATATGCTTGAAATATTTCTTAAAATTTATTGTTGTTGAATATTTTGAATATTATTATCATTAAATTCAACACAAAAAGGATGGAAGGAGAGGGGAGGGGTACAATAATTGTTTCAAAAAATACAATTGTCCTTTATATTATAGACTAGAGATTAGTCATATCGTAATGGCACGATGGCGGTGATAATTGAGTTAAAATAATTAATTACCAGTTCACTTGCTATAAAATAAATATATTGGTTCCCAAAATTCTATCGACGGCTGACAGGTCTGCCCTTAATAAAAAAAATAAGGGCCGCCAGAAAGTAGGCCACCGGGCCTGGACTAAAGAAAAAGATCGGCTGCCAGAGGAAAGCAGGTCAGCGGCCTAGTGTTTGGAAAAAGAATGACCGCCCGCTGACGGTGGCCCCCTGGAAAGCAGGCCGGCATCATGGCGTTCTAAAATAAATTGTTCAGCCGACGATGTGGCCAGCCGGAAAGCAGGCTGGCGGCCTGACATTAAAAATAGAAAAATACAACAATAGAAAAAATAATTAGCCGGGCGTCGGCGGTAGCCCGCGAGAAAGCAGGCTGGCGGCCATGCCCTTAAAAAAAATAACCGACCGCCGGAGGTGGCCTGGCGTAAAAAAAGTTGGTCGACCGCCTGACGTTAAAAAAAAAAGAAGCCCCGCCGGCGAATCTGTCGTGGCCCGCTCGAAATCAGGCTGATGGGCGTGATGAAAAAAAACTGGTAGGCCTGGAGGTCTGCCAGCAACCGGCAGTGGCCTTGCAGAAAAGGAGGCCGGCGGCCTGGCATTAAAAAAATTTTGGCCGGACACCGGAGGTCCTTCTACTGTAACACCCGAGAGTCATCCGGGAATATTACAGCACTGTGGGCCTTGCATCGGAACCCACAAGGCTAAATGATATTTTTTAACAAGCATTTCAAATATGCTCAAGCGGCGATGATGGTAATATCTTCTAAAAATATTCAAAGACTATATAAAATTCATTTATCAAATACCATCGTAAAATCTCATTTGAAAATACTAGGCCAAAATGCCAAAACTCAACAGTTTCAAAGTATACGTTAAGCCACCACTTACACGTACCGACAAAATAGTTTAGGAAATCGGTTTTCTAAAATAAACCAAAGTCGTAAAGTACTAGAAAGCAATTTTAAAACACACTCACAACGGATATAACAAAATGTTAAAAATACTTTTGCAGCGGAGAATCACGACTAGTCCA
Source organism: Orobanche coerulescens (assembly GCA_033398695.1). Lineage (NCBI taxonomy): Eukaryota > Viridiplantae > Streptophyta > Magnoliopsida > Lamiales > Orobanchaceae > Orobanche > Orobanche coerulescens. Next base: position 154,905,505 of record CM065805.1, on the reverse strand, counting down.
AATACTCGATTTTCAAACACACGCCATGGCCAGTATCACCCAGGAAGCTCATCTCTCCACGACTGATACAAGTTCGATCTTTGAGTACCTAAAAATAAAGCCCACAACGGGGTTAGCCATAATACTCAACAATGATAACGATCACATCACATCAATAATTATATACCAATGAAATTACCAAGTAAGAATATTACCAATGAAATCTTACCATCATAACCTTACAAACTCGTGATAATCCTCATCAAAATAATCCTTACCATATTCCCCATCTCGTATTCTCATTAACAAAATAAACTCAGACTTGACATTTGTACCGTATCCCAAACAACACCCAAGATTCTCAAAACATCATCATAATTCACCAATACGAAATATACAAGCTCTGTCCAATCCAACCCATCGGATAACATTATCAAATATCAACATGATAATCGGATGCCAATCAAAAGACAAATACCAAGAAAGAATACAGAACATACCACAAGATCCGCAATGCCACGACGAATCATGTCCGTCTAATTTGAGATCAGAGCAATACAACATACGGTCATGGTCCTAACATAAGACCTACAAATGCATACTCATATGACAATATCAATATGCTCAACAAGACAACAACAACAAGCCTCTCCTACATGAAGATAAACAATGCATCACACAACATTACAACCTCAACCTACACATGGTAATCCAACGATCTAGCATGCACAACATAGTTTCCCAAGATGATCCCGTCAGAACAAAACTTGGTGGACAACCCGTCCAACGATCGAGCGCACACAGTATAGATTCCCAAGATGATCTCATCGGACCAACACTTGGTGGATAAACAACTACGATGCACAAATGTATGACAACAACAATACACAAATGACAACGACTATACATGAACGCATCACGACATGATCAACACTTAACGATAAAAATGATTAGAGTACTTGCCCTGAATCCTACGAGAGCAGTCTCGTCGTCAAAAACCATTACCAGTTATTATCCTCAACATCTAACGATCTAAAGTGTCACAGACTGATGATAACTCATATCCTTGTCTTTGTCAAATGTATTCTGATTACTCAAATATAACAATAACAAATGTAAATCACATACCTTATGATTTAACTCCAAACCGGAAAACAACATACAATCCAAATCTCCAAAATTCACAGTTATATTCCTTGTTATATGAATTATAAACGGATGAAACTGAAACCATTCATTAACTATTGTAACTTAGCAAGTAATAACTTACCTTGATACCGACACGATGATGACGAATCCGTTACCAATTTCCTTCACTTCGTCTACGATCTCTTGGCCCTGACCAAAGCAATCTACGAACATCCTCGAGCTCGACTGCAATGCACGATTCTAATTAATGATCAATTATCACAACTTATTGTAATAATCAATTAACAACAAATTCGATAACAATCAACAATTGATATAACCAATCAACAATCCCAACAGTTCAACAACATCTCAATCGTATACAAAACCGAACAACTCAATCAATCAGTACGAATCCATAATCATAATACGATTCCACAATTCCATAATCATATCAACAATCAACTCAACAAAACAACATAATTTAATATATGTTCTTACATCTAAACCATCGTCTAACTCATAATCCAAGATATATATATATATATATATATATATATATATATATATATATATATATATATATATATCGTCCTCCCATCATCTTGCTCAAGAAGCTCCATGAAACACCAGGAACTACAACAACACTTTCATATTTTGTCATAAACAACGGCAATAACATCAAGAATCTGAAAACAAAAAGAGGGATTAACCAACATACCTCTTGAACATAAACAACACAATCCAAATCCACAAGAATCATATTAATACCCATATATCAACAACAACATCAACAAAATCCGATAATCCATCTTACGAGCATGTTTGAATGAATCATAACTCGTACAACATGAATAACTTTAACCAATATCTTCAATCTCTTGTCACAATTCAAGTTAATCATGTATATCGTTATCATAAATAATATGATAGACCAACATGCTTCCTAACATGTAAACACCCTTCCAAAACCAAGCTACAATCAGAGGAATATGAATATTACCATGTATTTATGAACTACGATGAAGAACAATCGAACTCCCTCCAAGAATTACCATCAACTCTAAGAACAAAACTCCAATTCGTGCTCAAGCTCAATATTGTTAAAGATGATCAACTCCACAAACAATTGAGTGTTTAGAACCTAAAACTATATCCAAGAACTCTCTCTACTGGATAAAAGGAAAGAATGACCGAAATGAATCAATAATACCCAACTGCACATATATACTGCACATTACTAGCACGCACTAACGGGTGACTTTAGAATGCGCTAACCAGTTCGACAGTAAGCTGAGTTTTTGTCCAACAACTTTAGCGTGCGCTACTCTCACTAGATAGCATGCGCTAAACCAGTTCCAGAGGCTACTGCCTCATTTTGTACAATGGCTTACGTACGCAACATACCCCTTTAACGTACGTAAACCTCATGCTCCATTAGCGAGCGTTATTCTTTGAACCATAGCGCACGTTATCTCGTCGTTGACTCCTTGTCTGCACTTTCGTCGAAGGTGTAATACCCGCATTTTTCATTCCTGTATTTTTCGATTCTAGCAACCCGCTTGTGTTCATTGACACAATTTGGACATGTTTTGTTCTGCACTTTTTGTTATTCGAGCGAGTTTTGATATTGTTTTGGGTTAATCAGTATATTATTGCGACTTTTCCACATTCGGGTCCGATTCTTGTGAATCTTGCTCGGAATTGTTATTTTGTCATTCCTACAAGTTTGTTTAACATTTGTGGTGGTGTTGTGAACTTCGGAATTGTTATTCGATCTCGTATCGTGATTTTCGGACTTTTGGGCCATTTCGTAATTTCCTAAAGTTTTGGGTACTCATTTTCATACCCATTTTACTTACCTTCCATCGTTGGAATCACATGTTTGATTAATGCTTTTGTTCGTTGTGGAGAATCCTTTGTGAGCGTTTCGATGAATTTTCTGAATCATCGCATTTCGGGGTCGTTCGGGGCTGGTCGGGCAGTAGAATGAAATCTGCTGCCAGAATGCAGGTTACGGCCGTAACCTGCAATATGTTATGGCCGTAAGGTTGTGGGTGTTATGTCCGTAAAGTCTCATTGGTAACGGTCGTAACACACCCTCACATTTTGGGCAGAATACCCGTGAGTTGGGTTACGACCGTAATATCCTATGTGTTACAGCCGTAACACACCCATCTATTTAATAGATGGGCGATGTATTTCACTTCATTTCTCCCTTTTCTCCTTCTATTATCGCGGTCGGCGGACGGGTGAAGCTAGGGTTCGGATTCTTAGTCAATTCTACTCAATTCCAACGTGTTTTGGAGGGTCATAGGTGATTGTAACATCATCTAATCAGTTGTTTTTCGTCGGATTGAGGTATTTTCTTGTTTTCCATAGAGTTGACTTTTTAGGAATTTTGTTCTTGACCTCGTTTCTAATCCGGATTTATGAATTGATCATTGTTAAACATTGTTATTGATCATCGAGGCAAGTGTTCTTGTCTATACGATTTATATTGTGTGAATTGTAGTTATTAAATGAATATGTGATGGTTGTTCATTTTGTCAATTGTGCATTATATGAATCGTCGTAGGTGTTATGTTATTAGGTTAAGTTAGTGTCAGTTGTTTCTTGACGTAGAAGTATATCATTAGAGGTGAGATGTTGGTTAGATAGTACACTTAGGCGTGTGTTGAAATGTCTAGAGGATCATTGTGTCGTGTGGATTAAATCGTGTAAAGTCATCGATCATATTTAGGTGGTGATAGTTCATAATCGTGAAAAGGAATTGAGTCGGTAATAATGATTTGATTTAGTCGATTTTACTTATCAATGTGTAGTGAAGCGTCGAAGATTGTTAGGTTGTTGTGAAGTCGTGTCGGTTGGGTCGTAGGTGCTGTTTGTGGTGATTGTTGTGTGTTGACGTATACTAGGGATAGTTGTTATGTCAAATCCTTGGTCGTAGTTACGTGTCGGTAAGTGGTCATTCTAGCAGGTGCCATAACTATGTATATTGTATTCAACATTGGAATTTGTGAAAGTTGTGAACGCAAGTGTGTGTGAGTTGTTCTTCCACCTGGGGAGGGTCCGACGGAGCCTCTGGGGGTCGATGCTAAGGGGCGCGACCAGGAAGTGATTTCTTTCCTGGGGAGGGTCCGATGGGGCCTCTGGGGGCTATGCTAAGGGGCATAGTCAGGGTTACCAAGTGTGTTGTGTTGGTGATTTTGATTTTTTGCGATATTTGTGATATGTTCGGAATGTCACAATATTGATCCTCGATGATGAATTGCATTATATATAGAGTTTTGGTACTTGGCTAGAATGGTACTAGAATATGTGTCGTATGTATTTAGTTCTTTGGTTGTGAGGTTTTGGCATTGAAAAACGGACCTTGATATTGTTTACGTGTATTATAATTAGAAGATGTTTTGGGTTGAGATCCCTATACTCGTGTAAATGTTATTTTGTGGAAAATGACTTTGGGCCGAGACCCAATTGTTTTGAAATGGTTTCGTAATTAAGGACGTGAGGTCCCGAAGAGTTTCTATTTATAAAACGTTTGATACTTGAATCGAGATTTGGGCCGAGAGCCTATTATTTTTAAAAGAGACTTTATGTAATTCTTTATAAAAAACTCCCGAGTTGATAAATTACTTTCAAGGACTTGAGCCTGTACTTTAAACTTCGAAGTCTCTCGGGTACTTCTTTCATGGTGTAATATCCGCAAATTCGATTTCCGGTAATTTCTTTTTTTTCCGGCGGAAGTCCGTTTTGACGACTCGCGCATGACCATTTCGTCATTTTGGGAATGATTAATTCTACACTTTTTGACATCCGAGTTCGTTTCGGTGTCGTTTCGTTGAGTTCCGTGCTTTTTAGCGACTTTTCCGCACTTGAGTTCGATTCTTGCGAATCTCGCTCAAATCATTGCTTGAGTTTCGTAAGTTCGTTTAACTTTGTTATACGTGTTGTGAACTTCGGTTTGGTTATTCGATTACGTATCGTGATTTTCGGGCGTTATTGGGCCATTTGGTAATTTACCCAAAGTTATGGGTATTCGTATCTGTATTCGTTGTCTCGACTCTTTTCTCGGTCGCGTATGATTAATTATCGCATTACATTTTCATGTCGAGTCGTTGATATCGTCCGCGAACGTGTCGTGGTGTTTCGCCTGCGCGCTGAAATCGAGTCGCCGAGCCACGTGGTCCAGATCGCCGGACGGTTGCGGGTTCTGGCCGGACAATGGCGGGCACCGGCCGAGCACGGCAGAACCGGCGTAGCGCACGCTACGGCCGGACGCCGCGCGCGCTAGCTCAGCATGTAGCGCACGCTGCCGAAGTCACCAGCCAGACGCCATCGGGCACAGGCAGAGGGATTCTGAGGTTCTGGACTCGGGTAGAATCGGCAGGTAGCGCACGCTACTGCCGGTCGTTGCGCACGCTGACCGGCAGGGGTAGCGCACGCTGTCGGCCGACTAGCGTACGTTACCGGGATGAGCTTGCTAGTCCAGAGGCTACTGGACAGGTCGGCTAGCGCGCGCAGGCTTCCGGCCGTAGCGCACGCTAGCGGGAGTCGGGCGGACGAGTCATGGTCGGGAAAATTGGTCGGTGGTGCCGGGTCATGCGGGCCATGGCCGAGAGTGCTGGGCCGATACTGGCCGATAGCGCACGCTAGTCCAGGAAGGCTAGCGCACGCTAGTTCCGGCCCAGTATATAAATGACAGACCAGCGACTTTTTCATCCATTTTTCATTTCATTTCTCTTCGGTCCGCGGCTGGGGTTTTGGAGGAGACGAAACCATGTTGTTGAACAACAAATCCATGAAGTTTCTGAGTTTATATCATCGATCAATCATCCGTTAACATCCTTCGATCCAGCGAATCAAGGTTAGATCTTTAGAACCCTACTTTTGGGGAGATTTGGGGATTTTCACGTTTTTGTCCGATTCTTTCGGTTTTGCTGAGTAATTCATGATGAATATGATTAATATTGTTGGTATTCTTAGTTTCCCTATGGATTCATGGTATATTTCGTGATTTTTATGGAATCGAGAGGGTTTGGTTGTGGTCCGCCCTCGTTGTCGTTTTTATACGAATATACATGAATCGTAGGCGGGTTTTCGGGTGTATTCCAATTCCATATTCGTTTAGAATCGGTTGTGATTGTATTCTTCGAATCGTTAGGTTCGGTTTCGATGGTTCCTAGCATTCGTCGGTGACTTTCCATTCCATTCGTTGCGTCGTCGACTATTCAAGGCAAGTATATATTTATGATTGTACGTTCTTGACTTTGAAAGTAAGATATATGTTTGGCATAATTATTTATATCCACTCCGGGACGGGCCGATGGGTCCTCTGAGGGTTTCGTAGCCTCTGGTGCGATTCCATGGATAATATGAATTAACCACTCTGGGACGGGCCGATGGGTCCTCTGAAGGTTCCATAGCCTCTGGTGCGGTTCCACGGTATTCATATATGTATTGATGACGGATGATATGAACGAATCACTTTGGGGCGGGCCGACAGGTCCCCTAAGGGTTTCGTAGCCTCTGGTGCGGTTCCACGGTATTCATATACATCTTGATGTGATGCTATGAGATTTAGTTATTCCGGAATACTAGTCTTGAATTGATGAATTTACGGTTACATTTACTTTATTGTCGAGGAGTATTGTGTTTCATATTGATATACTTGCACTAGCTATTCGACGGCTAACCCCTTTATGGGGGAAATACGTTTCATGTATTTCAGGTTCCAGGAGAGCGGACAGGCGAGTACCGGGTCGGCATGAAGATGATGGGCAAGTGTGATACTGTGTCTTGTCTCCGGTTATCTTTTTGGATTCCTCCATTCAGTGTTGTTGTACTGGAATGGATTTTAAATACTCGAGTATTGTAATTCAGTTTCCTTGATGTTCCGGCCTGTGCTGCCGAGGTATTGATTTGTGCAGTGATGTATATGGTTTCATTGGTTATGGTTTTGAATACCATTTGTATCGTCTTTCTTTCCATTGTATGTAGACCTTCTCGGTCAAGTTTTATAGTTCCGCGTATGTTTAGCCTTGTGGGTCCCATGGCGGGGCTCACGGCGCTGTAATATACTCTGAATAACTTGGGGGTGTTACAGAATATGGTATGAGAGACAGGTTTATGGATACCTAGGTTGTCGGTCTTTTGGGTCGATTGAGTCGTCTTTTGCCCACAGTATCACTACTCTGCCATCATCACAGTGCGACCGGTACTTGTAAGTCCTCTCACTCTTCTTGTATTTTCTTAATCGTTTCGTTTATAGCTTGGTATTCTTGGGAATTGGTCACTTCGAGAATGCGTGATTTGGATTATACTTACACATGTGGGTGCCCTTCAGAATGTTGGCTGGAAGTAGGAAGTATCGTGGCCGTGGTCACAGACGTGAACTTTCTCTTGAGATTGTGTTAAATTGCTAATTACGATATTGATGTGTATCGGTATTATGTTGAGACTTTGTTTAGGAGTCACATGCTAGTATCACGGGAGATCTTCGACTTCACGGACTTGTAAGTATGTTGTTCGGATTATTCGATAATTCTTGGTGAATTTGAATTCCCGTTGAAATGTTGTTGAATGCGTGTATGTATTCATTGTGCCGTATGATCGTTTGGTATGTCGAGATGTTGGTAGAGAATAGCGGAAAAATGACTAAGTACAGCTACGTTAGCGCACGCTACAGGGTATGCCTAGCGCGCGCTAAGATATATACTTAGCGTACGCTACGGTACATACTTAGCGCATGCTAAGAGGTTCAGTTACGTACGCTAAAGAGGACCCCTAACGTACGTAACGACTTGCTGGTTAGTTCCAGAAGGTGACTGACAGGTAGGCCCAGATTGACTTTTATATTCAGTTAGCGCACGCTAACGCATGTTGGTTAGCGCACGCTAACATCAGATCGCCAATAATGGAATCTTAGCTTTCGGCGGGTGGACCCGGCCATGTTCGACGCGTGTCCAGATAAGGTCAACGAGTGCTTGTCGTGTAGAGCTAGCGCACGCTAAAACCATATGATTAGCGCACGCTAATTCCATATCGGTCAAAGGAATCCCGGTAATCGCGGGTGCTTTCGGCATGTGGGGGGCACGATACTGTAGCAAGTCAACGTCGATTAGCGTGCGTTAAGGTCGAAGAATAGCGCACGCTACTGAGCATTTCACTGTACCAAGTCAACGCCCATTTGCGTATGCTAATGCATGGGTATTACGTACGTTAGATGAATTTCGAAGCAATGTAGTAGCTTCTGGACTGCCCGCTAGCGCACGCTATCAAGGAAGGATAGCGCACGCTAGTCCTATAGCGTACGCTAAATATAAGGTCTAGCGCGCGCTAGTGATGTGTTTTATAGAGAGTGTAGACGAGTGCTGAGAGGCATTTTCTCCATTCTCCTTCCTTCAGTCAATAGAGAGAACCTTGGGAAGTACTTGAAGTTCCTAAACATTGAGAGATGATTCTCTTAAACAATATTAAGATGGAGAGCTCGGATCTAAGTATTGTTCTTGAAGTTTTTGATGATTCTTGGAATGGAGTTCAAATTATTCTTCTTTGTGGTCCGTTCCATACAGGGTAGTCCTCGTATCCCTTTGATAGTGGTTCGTTTTTTTTAAGGATTGCTACTTGGGAGGGAGTATGTTGGGAATCATGTATTTTTATGTTCGTCTTATTTCAATGTAAATGCATAAATTGGACTGTACTTTTATCCGCTACGTGAGTATTTTGAAATGGCTTTTGGTATTTTGCCAACTGAATTTTTATTTTGTAAAACCGATTCCCTAAACTGAGTTTTTGGCATTTTGGCCTTGATCGTTTTGACGGTATTTGGAAAGTGATTTTTTTTTAGTATTTGAAAAATATTACCGTCATCGGTCTTTTTGGCATTTTTGAAATGACCTGGAAAATTGTGCTTAGCTTGGTAAATTCTTGTGAGAAGGGTTTACGGCGTGTAATATTCCCAGGAGGACCTGGAGGTGTTACAATTATGGTATCATGTGATAATGTTATACGAGATTTAGTGGAATTGTAATAAGAGATTTCAGATGTTGATATGATTATTGAGATCTTCTTCATATGATGATAACGGTATTGTTGCGATTCTTAAAGTTGTATGAATGGCATGATGAAGAAAATGGTAACATGGAGATATATACCTCGGATATGTTGTTCTGAACGAGATTTCGGACATTTCGTGTTCTTGAAGAACTCTTGAATTATACGAGGTGATGAAATTTTGTTTAAGAAGTGTTGATGTTTTGAAAATGAATATGGAATATTCATATCTAGAGCTAAACTATGTGTTTGAAATAATATTCGTATAAGAATACGAATGTGATTATGAGTTTGATGAGACTATTATCCATCTCTGAATTTGGAAGCCCATACGTATGGAGCAGATGTTCAAGTCGAATGATTGGATTATTTGATAACCTTTTTAATAGGATTATCTATTTTTTTTGAACCAGTCGGATGATTCGAATTGATGACGGTCATGAGTAAATTTTAACGATGGATTTACGAGAAGGGAACCTTATCAATTCGTATTTAAAAATTGAGTTTGGAACATTTAGACCCTTATTATTGTTCCGAATTGGTTGTTGATATGATCATCGGATTTCGTCTCGTATTGTGGACAAGGATTTGTAAGTGTCTGAGTTGGATTGTTCAGACTGTAATTAGGCGAGATATGGTGAAACGGTTGATTTTGTGGTTGAGGTTGAAGGGTTCATAGATTACTTTGTTCGGGACTGAGGAACTCGTAGATGAAAGCAACTGAATGTAGGTCACAAGTCGTCCAGAAACAAGTCTAGAGGGGGGGGTGAATAGACTTGTTGAAACTCTTGAACTCTTTTTCTCGAAGAGTGAGTTTCTTCAGCTGATGATCAAACAAATGACTAGGAGTCGTTTGTTCTTGGATATGTGCGGAAGTCAGCTGATGACGAATATATATATTAACTTAATGAAACACTTAACAATGGATGCAGCAGTTAGAGTATGATGCAGTAAAGCGATAAATAACACGAGCGATTTATAGTGGTCTCGAGAGGTGGGGTAATCCTCTACTAATCCACTTTTCTCCAAACCGATTGGAGATGAATTCACTATAATTCTCAACCGGTGATAAATATTACGGTGATTCACTACAAACTACTGACTTCCAACCGGTGGAATTCCGTGCCGTTGTACACAAACTTGATTGCCTTGCACCTCTTGATCCGCGATCCTCGGATGCCTTCTGATCTGCTACTTCAACCGGTGAAGTACCCCTTACTCAAGATTTAAAGACAAGAGTGTTTGTCTTCTCCAACTAAAGAGCTTCCTTGAATATGAACTTTTGGATCTGCTCTTTTTCTCGATGCTATTTGTTTGCTTAGGATTGCTTTGTTTGCTTTGATCGCTTAGAGTATAAGTTCGCACGGGTGAATTGCTCGATTTCAAATCTCTGGATATATATAGATCACGATCTCGAGCTTCTTCCTTGTAGCCGTTGCAAATCGAACAAATCCGTCCGTTGGAGAGAGACTTCATTGTTTAATCTTTTACGCACGTTGCAAGTTGGATTCCCATTATTTAATTTCATCTTCCGACCGTTGTGATGACTTACGCATGTGAGCGCGAATCTTTTGAATATAAAAGGATTAACGTCTTCACGGTGGGTCGGGATGATTTAAATAAATCATATCTCTTGGGAATCACTCCAATTTGTCCCTTCACGTTGCATGTGAGCTTTAGTAATATTTGACTTTTCAAAGCATCTTGACGTGGACTTGGAGTACTAGGTTTGTAGTTGAGTAGTGAAGTGCGGCTTACTTCTCTGCCAGTAAGTCGTCTCATTTGTATCTTGTTTGAGACTTGTCAGTCGGGTGACTTCCACGAGGTTCCTCAGTGTGATCTGGTCAAACTTCTACGATAAATTTTAGTTGACCGGGGCTACTCGATTGGAGTCGGCTGTACTTCTCTGATAGACTAGACTGTACTTTAGTACTTAGCCGATTTTCAGCCTAACTAACTTTGGCCTACAGAAGATACTCATTTGGTTCTTCTTTACATTTTGCCAATTAATAAACATTTGATTTTAAATTAATGACATCATCAAAATCTAACAAGTATTCCTAACAAATTCCCCCTATTTTGATGATGGCAAAACTAAGTAAGCAATCAAATGGCCAAGTCTGCACTTAAGTGCAAGACAAAGCGAAATCGATCTAATATTGAGACAACTGGAAAATTGTCATTCAACAGACTGTTCATAAAAGTTTTCTGACTTATCATAGAAATTATACAAGAATGTTTAAGTACAGAAAAATAAAATTACAAGTAAGAAGAAAAAATATATAAAAGGTCATCTGCCTCTTCCTCTGCCTCTGCGAACAGGCTGCTTGGCAGGTCTGAAAGGTTTGGCTCCAATGGGTCTTGCCTTGACTGGAGCAAGGCCATACTTCCTTTTCACCACTAGAGCTGCGAAGTCTGCTCCTCTGCGATCGAATTTGTTTTCAAGGCGGACTCGCTTGATTTCCTCTGGAGTTTTAGTTCATCAAGTTCACCATCCATGCGGTGGTGCTTCTTGACTACGAATTTAGGGATCATGGGAAAAGCTTTTTGTTCTTTTGCGTGCTTCTTTAGGATAGCCCAAAGCTTGGGATGAAGCTGCTTCCATCCGATTGATGAAAATCTCTGAGGAGAGTTTGTCATCTGAAGAAGTTCCCAGGACATAAAAGTCTCGATAAACTTCTTCCTAGCGGCTCCCAAAATTCAATAGCTTCAAGTGGCGAAATCTTCCACATACCATAGCTCGGACCTTCCCACTCAAGAGTAGGTTCGAAGCCGCCTCTGGTCATACTGCGCTTCCCTTCAGTGGTCGGCCTTGTCTTCTTCTTCTACGAGTTCCTTCCTCTTGTGCTAGATGGCCCTTCAAGCCGGGAACATCTGCTTTTTCTTACTTGAATTCTCTCCCTTCCCCTGCATCCTCTCTTCCCCCTCTTTGCAGCATCAATGAGGGTTGTTAGCTGGTGCTCCATGCGGCTCATCGATCGGACATGCCAAAAGGCATTCTGCATTTGTAGGAGGAGGAGGTGAGGATCTGTCTTTGCGGCAAGGTATCAATCTTGGCATTTATACATTGAAGGTCGGAGTGACTGTGTTGGCAATGACTCCCCAAGGGTGTCTCGACAATCTGCTTGATCGGCTCGATCATGTTGGGAGATAGCGAGGCGATGGGGAGTGTTCTCTGAGCCTTGACAAGGGATCCACTCATTGCAGGCTCTGTCTGCAGCAGGAGGTCGAGATAGAGTCTTCTGCAGGGTGCACGACCTTGAGTCCTCTGCCCGGCTCTGCATCTAGAGGTGGTGTAGGGGAGGCACAACAATCCTATCTGCTGACTTCGTTGGCGAGCTCGGCTCCTTCTCCGGCTCCTTTTCTCTTTCTTCCTCTTTCCCTTCTTCTTCATCAGATTTCTCTTTTTCTTTCTCCTCATCTTTTTCTCTCTCTTCTCCAGCCGCCACACCAGCTCCTCCTTCACCTCCATCATCATGATCATCATCATCATCATCTTTAGCATCATCTTTTTCCTTCTCTCCTTCATCATCATCATCATCCTTATTTTCTTCTTCTTTTTCTTGCTCCACTTCTTCTCCTTCTTCTTCATCTTCCTCATCTTCCACTTCTTGTTTTTTCAATTTCCTCTGTCTCCTTTTCAACTGGTATGTTTTCTTCTTGTACTTCTTTTGCTTCTTCATCCTCCTCAACCAAGTTGATAATTTCATTCTCTTCATCAACTTCTTCTATTCTAATCTCCTTTTCTTCTTTCTCTTCCTCCTCTTCTCCAAAAGTACCATCAAAAACACTCAACATTATAGAGTGGATAAAATGGTCCATGTTAGTCTCAAAGTGAGACATGAACCGATTATCTGGAGGAGTAAGGTTAAGTCGACTCCTTGCAAAAATCGGTCGGGACATCCTCCGTGGCTTGGGGTAATCCCAACCACTAGTTTCAATAAAAATTTGAAAATTTGAAAAGGACATGGTTTTAAGAGTTTTCCATTCCTTAAAAATATTGACAAAAGAATGTTTTTACGCTTGTGGCTTGACAAGTTTGTAGTTGTTCTATGGAAAGATTAAAAGTGTTGTTTTCTATGATTGAATGAGTAATGCAGCGGGGATAGATATGATAAGACACCTTCCTCTTCTTCGGTCATGTATACGGGAGGAGTAATGACAGTACAATTCTTGTTTCGGTGCACAGTGCGAGGCAAGTCTGGTAAGCTGGGACGGGCGGTGGTGGCATGATGTTGGTGATCTCCTTCACCTGACTGCGGCTTCCTTGGCCTCTTTGGAGAGGGTTCGAGGTGATATTGCGAGGTTGGAAGGTCCTTCAGGGCTGGTCCCCTTCTCTTGAAACGGATGGCGATTGGAGTGTCATCGGACTCATGCTCGGACTCGGCTGCAGTTCCGACCTCGGTGCGAGTTGGTCAGTGCATCGAGATCGTGCGTGGGCAATAGCTCGAGTCCAGTAAGTCCTTCAATATCTTTGCCCTCCCGGTGACTCCAACCTTTTTCTTATCATGGTCCATATGACCAAGCCTTTTGTTCGGGTGGAAAGGGTCAATGTTTCCCTTGGCCACTCGGTCTGCTCAAGAACCAACTAAGATGCGTTCCAAACGCCAACTTAGTCTTGAACTTCTTCTCTCCCTCGAGCCATTCGACCTTGTTCACTTCACGAACAAGTTGCACGAAGATGTAATCGGCCCGGTCTACTTCCTCTCATTGAATTAGCGCACGATACCATGAACTTTGAGGATGATAGTTGGTCATAGCTTCCTGCCATTCCCATGACTATTTTATTTGTGATGTCGGTGCGACTCGGTAAACTTTTTCAATTCATTTCTTTTCGCCGTGAACTTCAACTTCTCAGGACATTTTCCAGCTTAATCGTCTTCCATGTCTCGGCGGGTGATTGTTTGAGTGCTTGACCGCCAAACCGCTATTTTTCATCCCGAATCTGAGCGAATCTTCTCTGTATCGATGGTGACTTGAACTCCACCGACGGTGCTCAATCTGGTCTTTGAATTAGGTGCAGCGTTGCGGTAAAATTCAACCACGTCTTCTTTGAACAAGTGTTGGGGTTGATTTCAAGAAACGGGTAGATGCCGTTCGGTTTCATCGCTCGGATTAAATCGAGCATATCAAAGTCGTCTAGATTGGCTTCCGGTAATCCTCGAAATCGACGACCATGGAAAAGATAACTTGGTCCTTCATCGCCTTTAAGTTTGCTCGTCAGCGGATGCCATTTACGCAAAAGATTTTAGGATTTAGTGTGTATTTTGCTCTGTGAATTTTAGGGTTTCAAAGCGTAAAGAGGAAAGTGAAAGGGTTTTCTTCCTTATAAAGAAGATGAAGTGACGTTTGGATTAGTTTATTATAAGTTTAAACGGTGAGTACGCCTTTTCATATTCTTTTGAATTTCAAATTTGAATCGGTGGCCCCATGTAAAAATTGACGGTTGATTCGATTGGCCACCGTAGAGGTTAATTAAATGGGCGTGTGACGCGTGTATTTAAAATTGCCACTTGGCTTATAAAATGTATTTTAAATGCTATTTCTTAAGCCAAAATAATATTATAAATATGGCAGATAAAATTGAAAATTAGAGATCGAGTTTAGAGAACTTAGGTAGTCGATTCGTTATTATTGACCGCTCTGCTCTGGTGAGTTTGACTTCTACTTTGGTACTCTGTCTGACTAAGTTGCTTCGGCCTTCGTCTTCTACTTTGCATCGGCTTAGGCGATTAAGGGGTTCGTCCTTCCTTCAACTTGCTTGAACTAGATTCCCAATCTAGTAATCCAAGATCTCTGCTCGGCTCTAGGAATCTCTCTTCGGCGGGGTTTGGTGAAGATGTCGGCTATTTGGTAGTCTCTTGACTCTTTCAACTCTAACCCTTTTGTTAAGCACGTGGTCTCGAATGAAATGGTGCTTATCGTCAATGTGCTTCGTCCTTGAGTGCAAAACCGGATTGTTGGTTATTGCAATAGCACTATTGTTGTCACACCATATAGGAACTTCGTTGGCAATAATATTGTGGTCCCTTAATTGTTGTCGATCCATAGGATGCGTGCTGCTTGACTACTGCTGACTAGGTATTCGACTCTGTAGTGGAGATAGAGTTAGAAACACGCTTCTTGCTAAACCGGGATATCGATCTGGTTCTAGGAATTGACACGTTCCACTAGTGCTCTTCTATTGATTTTGCATCGTGAAATCCGCATCGAGTATCTGACATTTCGAAGTTGTCATCCTTGGGTACCACAGTCCAACATTAATGGTAGACTTTAGGTACTTAATTATTCTCTTAGTTGCATCTAGGTGTGATTGCTTCGGCTTGGTGGAATCTTGCACAAACTCCAACTGCATATGATATGTCGGCACGCTTGCGATTAGGTACGAGAAGAGATCCGATGAGTCCTCTGTAGTGGGTTGAGTCAGTGATATTCTGCCAAATGCGCATCCGGTGAGTACTTGTGCTCATTGGAATTCTTGCGGGTTTGGTGATTCCATTCCATATCTCTTGATGAGATCTCGGGTATACTTTGCACGATTGATGAAAATTCCTTTTTCCATCAGCAACTTGTAATCCGAGAAAGAAGTTAAGCTTTCCCATCATACTCATCTCGAATTCTCCTTGCATGAGGTTGGAGAATTTCTCACATAGTTACGGATTGGTTGACCCGAATATGATGTCATCCACATAAATCGAACTATTAGAATGTGGCCTTCGTGCTCCACTCTGAATAGGGTCTTGTCCACTTTTCCTTTGCAAAATCCATTTTCTCAAGAAACACAGAGGTGTTTCATACCATGCTCTCGGTGCTTGCTTGAGTCCATCTGAGCCTTCAACTTATAGACTTTGTCTCCTTTGACAAAACACGGAGGTTGCTCTACATAGACTTCTTCTTCTAGGATTCCATTTAGAAACGCACTTTTCACATCCATCGGTAGACTTCAAAATCCTTGAATGCGGCATATGCGAGGAATAGTCGATGGCTTCTAATCTTGCAAGTGCATAAGTTTCATCAAAATCTATTCCCTCACATTGTGCATATCCTTTTGCTACGAGCGGCTTTATTCCTAACAACACTCCGTCTTCATCACTCTTGTTTTTATACACCCATTTGGTGCCAATAACTTTCTTGTGATTAGGTGCATGCATTAGTTCCCAAACATTGTTTCTCTCCATCTGCTCCAATTCCTCTTGCATGGCATTAATCCATGAATAATCTTCCAGGCTTGTTACGTCGTCTTGGGTTCAATTTGCGACATGAAACATGAGAACATCGCCATTCTGTGGTAGAGTTGGTTGTCTTGTCTTGACTCCATCGATCGACTTTCCGATAATTTCTTGAATTGGATGATCCTTGAGCCATTTGGGGATCTCGTCCTCTTACGGGTTTGTTCCCCTGTTGGATTGC
This sequence comes from Orobanche coerulescens, assembly GCA_033398695.1. Classification (NCBI taxonomy): domain Eukaryota; kingdom Viridiplantae; phylum Streptophyta; class Magnoliopsida; order Lamiales; family Orobanchaceae; genus Orobanche; species Orobanche coerulescens. The sequence goes on along the minus strand of CM065805.1, from coordinate 154,888,930 downwards.
TCTGGTGGTTATCTGCATCTCTTTGGATTAAGTGCGCAGCTGGATCGGCTACCGCCTTGTCATCTGCGGCTTGGTTACGGGTGCGAGATGAGTCTTTGTCGACTCATTTAGGTCTTCTTCGGCAAGCTGGATCGAGATAGGTTTGGTGATCTGTCGATCTGTGATTGGGTCTTCATCAGTGCGGTTGGATCATCGGCTGATCTGCGGTGAGTCCACCATTCAGTGTCATGTACAATGACTTCTTCAAGGGTTCCGACTTGAGCTTGTTCTCAATTTGCTCAAGTTGTTTCTGTACTCAACGGTAGATTCATCAAAAACAACATGGGGTGTTTCCTCCACAACTAAGGTTCTTTTGTTGAAAACTCTATATGCCTTGCTTCTTTGGGAATATCCCATAAATAGACCATCATCAGTTTTAGCATCAAAGGCATTTAGTTGTGTTTTACCGTTGTTGTGGATGAAACACTTACAACCAAAAACATGAAAGTAAGCAACGGTAGGAGTTCTATTATTCCAAACCTCATAGGGAGTTTTGCCATGTCTCCCTACTATCATACTCTGATGCAGGTGTGACAGTGTGTTGGCGGCTTGACCCCGAACCTCTTGGGTAGGTCATACGCAATCATGGACCTTCTTTGCTTCCTTGAGTTACATTCCTTCTTTCGGCAACACCATTCTGTGGGCGTCACGGCTGCGAGAGCTCATCTTGGATCCCATTACGATCATGAAATCGATTATCGCCTTGTTGAGAAACTCTCCTCCTCTATCGATCGATCTTGATTATGGAGAGGGATTTCTCATCTGGATCCTTCTCGGCTCGGGTAACTTGGTCAAGGTTTCACTTTTCTTGTATAGAAAAATGATCCAAGTGTACCTTGAATAATCATCTACAATCACAAGAGCATGCTTTACGCCGCTCAAAGTCCTTGGCTTGATAGGACCAAATAGATCCATGTGGAGTAGATCTAAGATCCTTGTTGTGAGCGTTGTAGGTGCCTTTGGCTTGAACGACGCCTTAGTCTGTTTCCCTTCGACATGCATCACGAGTGCTTCCTTCTTGAATGCTTCATTTGGAAGTCCTCGACCAGCTCGAGCTAATCTTGTTGATGGCTTTGAAGTTCGAGTGACATAGTCTTTTGTGCCACGACTGACCATTCTCGGCTACGATCTTGGATAGAAAACAGGAGTTAGGTGTTCTGTGTTCCAATCAATCATGTATACATCTCTTCTTGAAACCTTGTAGCTTTATTTCTCCAGATAAGATGTCTATCACCATACACTTCAAGATGGTGAAGACTACTAGATTCTTCTCATCGCGAGCGGCTTATGCTCGGGAGGTTGTATTTGAGACCTTTGACATAATGGACTTTGGATATTACATTGTTTCCTCGGTGCGGCTCTCCAAGCCTTTTGTCTGTCCTCTAGAGCTATCTCCAAAGGTTACATCGGGACCTCTTTCTTTGATATATTTGGTCGACATCTTCTTGTTCCGGTCATGTGTCTTGAGCATCCAGTCTACAAACCACTCTTCACCTCCAAAATTTGCGCTTGAGGAGATGTGGTTGTAGTCCTTCCACCTCTTACGCAATTAAACAAGCGAGAGATTTAGGTACCCAAATTTGTGTGGGTCCTTTGGGGTTAGTGGGTTTCTGGAGAATTGATTTCTCCTTGGATTATAAAATTATTATTATAACCCTTAAAAGGTGCACGTGGTCGAGGTCTAAATCTCTGGTTGGATTGTATAGGATATTCCTCAAAATAGTGTGGGCCATTTCTAAATCTGGTGAGACCATTTGTTAAACCTTTGTGGTCTCCACACTTGTTCGTTTTGGTAATTTGGATAACCTTGAGGTTTCCATCTGCCCCTCCCATTATGAAATCTATTTTTAGGGAGTTGTTGGTAATAGTGGGCATGTTATGCAGAATTTCTTGCTTTTGCACAGGCCTTTGCTTAGTCGCTGTCTAGGTGGTCATGCAGTGTAACATTTGCGGCTGGAAACGTTTGACTTTGGCATTGCTGTTTTTGAAACTCGGTTTATACAGGCTCGTGATCGAGACCATTGTTTCTCCCTTGATGAAAGTGGTTTTAGAACTAGAGGGAGTGTGGGGATCATATCGAGGCACGATGCGGAATACGGTGGCCTCTTGTTAGTACACAATTCGTCCGGGGTTAACGGCGCTTTCGGGGAGGTTATTTCCTGCTTTGAGTTTTATTTATCATGCCGGCTTAGTAAACTCGGCTTTGGCATGAGCAAGTGCGGTGACTTTTCTTTAAGTAAAATATTTAGCCGGTCTATCTCAATTTGTATTGGCACTTGCAGTTTTAAAATCATTTGTATTTGTCTCGGTCTTATTTAAATCTAGTGAGTTTTCAAAATCATTTTTAATTTGCTATTCTCATCTTGCGGCTTAGTCTTCTCTGTGATCTGACTTGATGTGCGATTTAAGTGTTTCAAAATCTTTGAATAATTGATTTACCGATTCATGTAAATCCATATCTTGCGACATGGTGAGCTATTATTGACGGTAGGTTTAGAGGTTACCTCTTCATCGGCCCAAGTTTGCCATCAGGATCATATTCCTCGTCGTCATCGGAAAAGAAGCCGTAGCTTGATTCGACATGCTCTGGTCTTCTCAGATGAGAGCTTTTCTTGTCTTCCTTTACGGCCACCTCCTTTTTGGTTTCATCCTTCTTGAGATCGGGACAATCCATTTGGATGTGTCTATCTTATGTGATTGTAACATTCAACTTTCGACTTCGACTTTACGGTTTCTTAAGGATTCTCCTTGTAGTTTTTCTTATACTTGGAGTAGTTTTTCCTGAAGTTCTTGAATCTTTGCATGATGAAAGCCATTTCCTCCTCAAAGTCTAGCGGATTTGGAGGTTTCACATCGAGACGAGGCTCTTAGCGGGGACTCAGTGCAAATGCGATTCCCTTCTCTGCGAGGCTCGGTCGAGGATGAACTCGGAAGTTCGAACTCGTAAGCCTTGAGATCGAGAAAATAGCTCTGAATCTTTATCTTATTCAGTCTTTGGACTCTCTCATAGCTACGACCTTCATGCTCCATTACGGATTTAGAGATCGAGGACCTTGAGTGCCATTTCCACTGTTGCCATAAGTCTTGCCCGGGGAGTTGATTTCATTGATAATTTCGGTGAACCTTGTGTCCACTTGGTCTATTGATTCTCCATTTTCATTTTAAAATTGTCAAACTTTTGGATAGCTATTGACAACTTGTTCTCCTTGATCAGCTCCGTTCCTTCACACATTAGAGCTAATGTGTCCCATATCTCTTTGGCATTCTTACAATTTTTGATCTTGACCATTGTGGATTTGTCAAGAGTTTGGTCTGACACATCTCGGCCTGTTGTCAAGATTGGTGACTTTCTCTCTTCGAAGTCGGCTCGGTTCTCTTCTTAGGAATCTTTTCGGGCCTCCCAGCTGCGATTTCCTCGGGTGTGTTGTCCTTCTCGAAAATGAATGGACCATCTTCAATGATGCACCACATGTCGTCATGGATTGAAGATAAATGTGCCTGCATTCTTATCTTCCAGAGATCATACTCGTCAACTGAAAAGACAGGTAGTCTAGAGTGCATGTGTTCCATTATAACGTGAGAGATAAGATATATATCTTAATAGATCTGGTTCGTGAAAAAAAATGAACCAACCTTGCTCTGATACCACTTGTAGGTCACAAGTCGCCCAGAAACAAGTCTAGAGGGGGGGGGTGAATAGACTTGTTGAAACTCTTGAACTCTTTTTCTCGAAGAGTGAGTTTCTTCAGCTGATGATCAAACAAATGACTAGGAGTCGTTTGTTCTTGGATATGTGCGGAAGTCGGTGATGACGAATATATATATTAACTTAATGAAACACTTAACAATGGATGCGGCGGTTAGAGTATGATGCGGTAAAACATTAAATAACACAGGCAATTTATAGTGGTCTCGGAGGTGGGGTAATCCTCTACTAATCCACTTTTCTCCAAACCAGTTGGAGATGAATTCACTATAATTCTCAACCGGTGATAAATATTACGGTGATTCACTACAAACTACAGACTTCCAACGGTGGAATTAGTGCCGTTGTACACAAACTTGGCGCCTTGCACCTCTTGATCCGCGATCCTCGGATGCCTTTCTGATCTGCTACTTCAACCGGTGAAGTACCCCTTACTCAAGATTTAAAGACAAGAGTGTTTGTCTTCTCCAACTAAAGAGCTTCCTTGAATATGAACTTTTGGATCTGCTCTTTTTCTCGATGCTATTTGTTTGCTTAGGATTGCTTTGTTTGCTTTGATCGCTTAGAGTATAAGTTCGCACCGGGTGAATTGCTCAGTTTCAAATCTCTGGATATATATAGATCACGATCTCTGAGCTTCTTCCTTGTAGCCGTTGCAAATCTGAACAAATCCGTCCGTTGGAGAGAGACTTCATTGTTTAATCTTTTCTGCACGTTGCAAGGCTGGATTCCCATTATTTAATTTCATCTTCCGACCGTTGTGATGACTTCTGCATGTGAGCGCCGAATCTTTTGAATATAAAAGGATTAACGTCTTCACGGTGGGTCAGGATGATTTAAATAAATCATATCTCTTGCGGGAATCACTCCAATTTGTCCCTTCACGTTGCATGTGAGCTTTAGTAATATTTGACTTTTCAAAGCATCTGACGTGGACTTGGAGTACTAGAGTTTGTAGTTGAGTAGGCGAAGTGCGACTTACTTCTCTGAGTAAGTCGTCTCATTTATTATCTTGTTTGAGACTTGTGCAGTCGGGTGACTTCCACGAGGTTCCTCATTTGTGATCTGGTCAAACTTCTCTGATAAATTTTAGTTGACCAGGGCTACTCTGATTGGAGTCGGCTGTACTTCTCTGATAGACTAGACTGTACTTTAGTACTTAGCCGATTTTCAGCCTAACTAACTTTGGCCTACAGAAGATACTCATTTGGTTCTTCTTTACATTTTGCCAATTAATAAACATTTGATTTTAAATTAATGACATCATCAAAATCTAACAAGTATTCCTAACACTGAATTGGTAACAGTTCGTGGCATTGATATCGAGACAAGTTTTATGCTTGTACAGGTCAACGATATTAATGTTATCGCGTAGGTGTACGAATGCGTGTATCATTTCGAGACTTGGCCTCTTTATGATTTTGTTGATATTCGGGAATTGTTTGATGCAATACCCTTCGGCAATTATGCTAAATATTATTTTTTATTCGTTAACGGCCGGTTTAAGGCATTGAAATTCTTGTTGATACTGATGTTGTCGAACGCCGGTTCGCGGTATCGATGTATCGATTACTATTGTTGACGTTAATGTCGTTCTGAGGCATCGTTGAATCGTTATTATCGAATTGGAACTGTTGCTATTGTATTGGCCGATTGAAGACGTTCGATATATTCTTTTATCATCTCTGTTTCGGTGGTCGGTTTAAGGCACCGGGACATCTATTCTATCGTATCATTGATTATCGATTGACCGTTCTAAGGTAATCGAGGTATTGAATTGGGACTGTCGAGGATAGTTCCCATCCGTTGAATTATTATTGCCGTGTTGGCCGACTCAAGGCAGCACACTATTATTCTTGTGAACTCGGTAATTTTGTGATCGTTGAGGGTTGGGGATTTCCCGGACTGTTGTGTTGCGATCGTTGGTCGTGTCGATCTTTCATTATTCTGGTGTCATCGTTCACTTGGTGAATCGTATGATCCGTAATGGGTATTTTATCCTTTGAGTTTCGTTGTCATGTTTTATCATGGCATATCTGGAATCATGTCTGCGTGCCGATTGGTTATGTGTAGGATTTTTAGCCAGGCACTCGATGGTCATGCGTGGATGTTTCCACATTGGACCGTGCACACGAGACGTAGTTCTTGATGCTAATTAGGTACATTGTCACACGTATATTCTGGATTCTGTATACGGGGTGGACATGTGCACGTACACATTTCCGGATCGGGCGTACTGTGATGTCCCTCTTGAGCTTTATTGTTTGGTCGTTCGTAGTCCATGTTGTATTGGATATGTCCGACGATTTGTGACTGGTTGTTCATACGCCGAGGGGTATGTCCGACAGTCAGGTTGGTTTATTTGAGATCTATTTTGTGATGATTTACATCTTTGGGCTGTTCGGCTTTCAGGCCATTATGATGTATCGGTATTTTCCGTTGGAGCCTTCGGGCATTGTGAATTCGTATCTTTTTCGGCATTGGTTTGGTTTACCTTCAGGTAATGTATTGTTGTGTTCTACACTGACGATTCGCTGTTTGGGCGTGAGTTCTCGGTTCTTGTGTATCTCATTGAGTTTTTCCTGGCGGGATAATTCTTCCCCCTACTTGTTTTAAGTTTCGGGACGAAACTTCTTTTAAGGAGGGTAGAATGTAATATTCGCAAATTCGATTTCCGGTAATTTCTTTTTTTTTTCGGAGGAAGTCCGTTTTGACGATTCGCTCATGACCGTTTCGTCATTTTGGGAATGATTAATTCTACACTTTTTGACATCCGAGTTCGTTTCGGTGTCGTTTCGTTGAGTTCCGTGCTTTTTAGCGACTTTTCCGCACTTGAGTTCGATTCTTGCGAATCTCGTTCAAGCTATTGTTTCGAGTTTCCCGTAAGTTCGTTTAACTTTGTTATACGTGTTGTGAACTTCGGTTTGGTTATTCGATTACGTATCGTGATTTTCGGGCGTTTTGGGCCATTTGGTAATTTACCCAAAGTTATGGGTATTCGTATCTGTATTCGTTGTCTCGACTCTTTTTTCGGTCGCGTATGATTAATTATCGCATTACATTTTCATTTCGAGTCGTTGATATCGTCCGCGAACCTTTCGTCGTGTTTCGTTCCGTGCGTTTTCGGAAATCGAGTCGTCGAGCCCTGGTGGTCGGGCACTGGCCGGACGGTTGCGGGTTCTGGCCGGACGATGGCGGGCACCAGCCGAGCACGGCGGGAACCGCGTAAGCGCACCTTCTGGCCGGGGCAGCTGCGCAGCTTCTTCAGCGATGTAAGCGCCTGTGTCAATCGACCCAACGTACGCTATCGGGCCTGGGCAGAGGGATTCTGAGGTTCTGGACTCGGGTAGAATCGGCAGGTAGCGCACGCTACTGCCGGTCGTTGCGCACGCTGACCGGCAGGGGTAGCACACGCTGTCGGACGACTAGCGTACGTTACCGGGATGAGCTTGCTAGTTCAGAGGCTACTGGACAGGTCGGCTAGCGCGCGCAGGCTTCCGGCCGTAGCGCACGCTAGCGGGAGTCGGGCGGACGAGTCATGGTCGGCAGAATTGGTCGGTGGTGCCGGGTCATGCGGGCCATGGCCGAGAGTGCTGGGCCGATACTGGCCGATAGCGCACGCTAGTCCAGGAAGGCTAGCGCACGCTAGTTCCGGCCCAGTATATAAATGACAAACGAGCGACTTTTTCATCCATTTTTCATTTCATTTCTCTTCGGTCCGCGGCTGGGGTTTTGGAGGAGACGAAACCATGTTGTTGAACAACAAATCCATGAAGTTTATGAGTTTATATCATCGATCAATCATCCGTTAACATCCTTCGATCCAGCGAATCAAGGTTAGATCTTTAGAACCCTACTTTTGGGGAGATTTGGGGATTTTCGCGTTTTTGTCCGATTCTTTCGGTTTTGCTGAGTAATTCATGATGAATATGATTAATCTTGTTGGTATTCTTAGTTTCCCTATGGATTCATGGTATATTTCGTGATTTTTTTGGAATCGAGAGGGTTTGGTTGTGGTCCGCCCTCGTTGTCGTTTTTATACGAATATACATGAATCGTAGGCGGGTTTCCGGGTGTATTCCAATTCCATATTCGTTTAGAATCGGTTGTGATTGTATTCTTCGAATCGTTAGGTTCGGTTTCGATGGTTCCTAGCATTCGTCGGTGACTTTCCATTCCGTTCGTTGCGTCGTCGACTATTCAAGGCAAGTATATATTTATGATTGTACGTTCTCGACTTTGAAAGTAAGATATATGTTTGGCATAATTATTTATATCCACTCCGGGACGGGCCGACGGGTCCTCTGAGGGTTTCGTAGCCTCTGGTGCGATTCCATGGATAATATGAATTAACCACTCCAGGACGGGCCGACGGGTCCTCTGAGGGTTCCGTAGCCTCTGGTGCGGTTCCACGGTATTCATATATGTATTGATGACGGATGATATGAACGAACCACTTTGGGGCGGGCCGACAGGTCCCCTAAGGGTTCCGTAGCCTCTGGTGCGGTTCCACGGTATTCATATACATCTTGATGTGATGCTATGAGATTTAGTTATTCCGGAATACTAGTCTTGAATTGATGAATTTACGGTTACATTTACTTTATTGTCGAGGAGTATTGTGTTTCATATTGATATATTTGCACTAGCTATTCGACGGCTAACCCCTTTATGGGGGAAATACGTTTCATGTATTTCAGGTTCCAGGAGAGCGGACGGTAGTGCAGGTCGGCATGAAGATGATGGGCAAGTGTGATACTGTGTCTTGTCTCCGGTTATCTTTTTGGATTCCTCCATTCAGTGTTGTTGTACTGGAATGGATTTTAAATACTCGAGTATTGTAATTCAGTTTCCTTGATGTTCCGGCCTGTGCTGCCGAGGTATTGATTTGTGCAGTGATGTATATGGTTTCATTGGTTATGGTTTTGAATACCATTTGTATGGTCTTTCTTTCCATTGTATGTAGACCTTCTCGGTCAAGTTTTATAGTTCCGCGTATGTTTAGCCTTGTGGGTCCCATGGCGGGGCTCACGGCGCTGTAATATACTCTGAATAACTTGGGGGTGTTACAAATGGTTTGTCGTTGTCTTATTATAACTGATATTTGCGTAATATATTTTGTATAGACTGAATACTTGTACTAGCCATTCAAATGTTAATCCCTTAAATAGGGGAAATGTGTATCATGCATTTCAGGTGTGCTTAGTTCGTTGGAGCAATCACAGGGACGGCACGGAAGAAGACGAGTCGCGATACTAATCAAGAGTTAAGAGTCCAGTTTGATGTTGTTGTGTTATTTTCAGTCTTCCGCTGTATTGTATTTTGACCCCTGCGTGGGTATATACAATAATAAGTTTATTTTCGAGTTGATTTAATCGTGAGACATCATTGGTCAGTGTAATTAATATTTGACCTTATCGGTCGGTGTTAGTAAGTCCTTTTACCTCGGTCGGTCAAAAGTTGTTGGTGTCATGGTTGTTAGCCTGGTAGATCCTTATTGAAAAAGGGCCTACGACATGTAATATTCTAAGGGTGTTACATTTATGGTATCCGAGCTTAGGTTGTGGAAACCTAGGCTGTCGGGTCAAGTCGAGTCGTGTCTTGTCGCGTCGTCCGAGTTGTCGGTTAACAAGTCGACTTGTGCATTGTCATATCATGTCGTTTGTGTTGTTCGTTGAAATTAGTATCGTGGGCGACCGTCATCTTCGTGAGACCTGTGGATGTAAGTCTCCCCTTATATATATATATGTGTATATATATATATATATATATTATATTTTATATTTTGTATTATATGATTTTGTTTACAAGTAGGAGGTAAGATAGGAACCATATTTAATACTTGTGATATATTACGTGTGTGGCAATTTGGATATACTGGTAGATTGAGTTTTGACTGGTACAACGTGTTGTGGAAGTCTCTGGACATTACTGTGTTCCAAGAGGCGTATTGACGACAGAAATTGTTGGAAACGAAAACGGATGGTTTCGACGTATGTTTGAATCTGGGATTATATCCATGAGTGGTATCGATTAGTATGATGATTTAAATGCTAGATGGGCATGTGCTTGGGAACCGAATATGTTTGACATCTACAAACGTGTTCTTATTGATGACTGTGTTGGCTGCGCATGTATTTGAAAATATTTCTGAAAATTTCGTAGAATTGAGTATGTTGTGAAAAATTAGATCTTCTCAAATAATTTTACTAGTACGGTTAAACGGCGGATACTATGAATTCTGAAAATTTTCTGAAATTTTGGACAAGCCGACCTTATATTTTCAAAGAAGAGAGTTGATTGATTGTTTCTTGCTACCTCAGTGTACACTCATCGTTAGCTACATCTGCTGCACGTGTATTTTTAAATGACTTACAAGTATTTCGCAATCTGAGTTAAACTAGAAAATTTCCGTGACTATTTTATCGGTATACATAAGTAGTGACTTAGCATATACATTGTTTTTTTTGTAATAAACATCTTAAGTTTTGACAAAGTGATCGTGCACTTTCATAGAAGCCTTGCGACAGAGTATGAAGGTTATGTTTTAAAGTACTTTCGATATTTTAGTAAATATCACCGTCGTCAATCTTTTGTCATATTTGAAAGAATTTTAGAATGGTTTTAGCCTATTGATGTTAATTTCAAATAGCTCGAGTATACGATTTTAAAATCTTTCACACCATAAAATTTTTATATTTCAAACCAAAATGTGATTTTTATTTTCAAAAATAAATAAATAGTGAAAGATGAAAAATCTTACTCGATTTAAACTTTAAACTCGGATTTGGAGTAAATTTCTGAGAAGAGTCAGTCAGCGCAAGCTAATGTCATTATTAGCGCACAATAATTTTGTACCCAATTGTTGTGTTGCGTGCGTGGCTTCGGTTTGCTTTGTAGCCCGTGTAATGTCATTTCGACATTATTTTCCTTGATGGCGATGTTTTGATTGATTTTGATATTCCAGATCTTGGGTTTTCAAATGATTTCAGAAAGAAAAAAATTCGATCTATCCCTTAGAGTTTTGGTAAAATAGCCCGAGGTGCCAAAAGCATTTCCCCAATCTTATTTCGGAAAATTTTAGGAACTCATATTTTAAAAGATTACTATTTAAACAAATAACCCGGGGACTTTTTGTAAAATAATGTTATCAATGACTTACTACTATGATGTGCGATTTGTGGTGGCCGTGTCTATTTTTTGTATCAGTATTGAACTTAAATTTTTCGTTGATATGGTCTTCTGGTCCATCAGTTACGACTGTAGGTTCCATTAATTGCAATGTAATTATTGTACTTGTGTAACTTGCGTGAGTGAATATTTTGTGTGATGTTATTATTGGCCTACGTCGGTATGTTGCGATGAACTGGCATTCTGGTTATTGTTTTGCGATGTTATGTTCCATAGAGCTAAGCGGTTGTGTGTTCAGTATGCCGAGAAGACGAGGTCGAGGTTGTAGTGGTGGGCATAGTCAGAAGCATGGTGAGGTACGTGATCAGAGGCAAGTAGCCGTAGAGAATGTCATTGTTGGCAAAAATTCAACGCTCATTATGACTCTATCATCGACAAACCCTATGTCCGTGGCAATAGCGCAGAAGGATTCAGAGGATTCATTGGGAAGTAAGGGAACGAGGGTCCTTAGACCTCAACCCCCGTATCAATCGATTGTGGAACCTTCTAGGCCACCTGGACAGTTCAGGAGATCCAAGGCAGTATCGTTGACTATGGGTAACTTGCCTAGATGCTTCAACTGTAATGTTCTGGGTCATAAACGCGTGAATTGTAAGAAGCCACCGATAGCTTGCTATAATTGTGGACACGAGGGGCATCGAGTGCAGTACTACGATGAAGTATCTAGATCAAACATGACCACTGACAGAGCCATTCCTATGATGGGGGCGGTTCCAGAAAGTATGAGGCAGAAGACCTCGAGTAACCTTTCCAGAGGTCAGAGAAGTGATTTTCGTGAGGCTACTGCTTTGCATTGTCCTTCTAGGAGCACCCCTCGTTCGTTTGGTCAGTCCAAGAATCTTACCCCAGAGGTGAGTAAGGTGAGCGGTGTGAAGATGTGCTTCAACTGTAGCCGTGTGGGCCATACTTGGTAGAATTGTCGCTCACCGCAGGTTAACTGTTTCAAGTATGGTCATTTGGGACACCAAGCGGTGCATTGCGAGACCGTCGTTGAGATGTTCGGGAACCGGAGACCCACTCCTGCCCGTGGAGGGACCAGTGGAATCCAATGATGTTATTGCGTGTTGTATTGTGGGTTTTGTCTTGTGTGAGGATTGATATTTGTTGTGCGAACCTTTTTACTTCGTTTATGTTCTACCTTATTATTTTATTTAAGTTTCGGGACGAAACTTATTTTTAGTGGGGTAGAATGTAATACCAGTAATTTTCATTCCTATATTTTTCGATTCTAGCAACTCGCTTGTGTTCATTGACACATTTTGGACATATTTTGTTCTGCACTTTCGTTATTCAAGCGAGTTTTGATATTGTTTCGGGTTGATCGGTATATTATTGCGACTTTTCGGCATTCGGGTCCGATTCTTGTGATTCTTGCTCGGAATTGTAATTTTGTCGTTCCTACAATTTCGTTTAACATTTGTGGTCGTTTTTTGAACTTCGGAATTGTTATTCGATCTCGTATCATGATTTTCGGGCTGTTGGGCCGTTTCGTAATTTTCTAAAGTTTTGGGTACTCATTTTAATACTCGTTTTACTTACCTTCCATCGCTGGAATCGCATGTTCGATTAACGCTTTTGTTTGTTGTGTAGAATCCTTTGTGAGCATTTCGTTGAATTTTCTGAATCATCGCATTTCGGGGTCGTTCGGGGCTGGTCGGGCAGCAGAATGGAATCTGCTGCAAGAATGTAGGTGTTGTTACCCAAAATATTATCCGGAGATGATATTTCTGGAAAGGTCGAGTAACAAACAAATGCGAGAACACTTCCGTGGGAAAATAAATAACACAAGATTTGTCGGGGTTGTTAGTCCCGGGCTTGAATGCTCTCGCGAGATGTTATTAATATAAATACTTTGGAGTACAAATATTAATGTTAGAATGCTGTTACAATGAGTGTAATGATTCTAGTTATCTTATCTATTGAGCATGAAGATTGCCGGAAGAACCAGATATGAAGCTCTGTGAGTTCTTGCTTATGATGTTCTGTATATTGGAACGTATTTCTCTCTCTGTACGTTTTTTTACCGAGTTCTTGATGCCCCCTGGCCACTGTTGGAGGCCTACTATTTATAGTAGAAGAGGTTGTTAGGTCCTTCCCGGCGATCTCAGGCGACCGCCGTATTCTATATTAGAATAATGTGGGCGATCGTCCCATCACGTGGGACTGTTTTCTTAAAGTCCGAGGCTGCAGCTAGCAACCAGCTGTGTGGGCCAATGAGGAGCTTGCACGCGTCCTGAGTCGCTGTCTGGGGAGGACCCACTTTGTACCTTTCGGCGGGCCTGTCGGTAGGTGTGAGGTAGGTGATAGGCTAGGGTCAAAGGCCTTATCTCGCGGCGCCTTTTGTGGATCTGCACGTGGGTCGTCGTCCA